>JAHZNA010005208.1:0-11341 GCA_027743935.1 Sinodicranocentrus sp. ZH6 | reverse complement strand
ACTTTGCAGAAAATAATTTATTGTTGTAATTAAAAAGTGCATAGTGATCAGCCCTAAAAGTTTGCACATGAGGCGTTGTCAGTAGTTCAATGTTTTGACGTCAGTAGTTCTTTACTGTGAAGTGTGTAAAAGTTATGAATGATTGCTCAGATGCAATATGTACTCTGTGACCTGTTGAGTTTTGTGTAGTCAACAATCACAAATAATTATGTGCTCTTAAAAGTGAAATTTAGGATAGCGTCAAACCCCTGTTTGTGGTTCCAACGTCATTTCCTCGTTGCTATTTAGCAACTCACTGTCAACCAAACCAGGAGATCAAAAAGTATTGTCACCCTTCGCTCACAATTGCGGGCATGACAGCTACAATTACTTTTGGTTCACCGTCCATAAATCAAGATACTACGACGGACCAAGAGAATATTTTCATCAGTGCTATTTGTACAACGTTCCCGACCCCGAGTACAATAGCACAAGGAGAAGGAGAAGGTTTGTTATAATACACTTTATGCAAATTATTACTTATATCTTTTCCATTGGCATATCTCGTATAATCTCATCTCCTCGTGTATGTCATCAGCAAATACGGATAATCTTACAAAAGTTGATTGCAGGGATTTTGTCAGGAGGAGGGATTATGAATCATACATAATTACAAGATAAATGACGTTGTTGCATTTTGAGTAAGCATTGACACACTTGAGTTAGGTTAGGTATATCTGTGGTGCATATATAGAAAAATGTTTGAGCCAGACACACTCATCATCAAAACAACCATAGATCATTTCCTATTTAGCTGTAGCTCATGTAGCTGCTAGATATCACTTACAATTAGAAATTCAATGTAAAGTGGCGGTGGCGACTTTGTTGTACCGTGTGTGGCATATTTGTGTATTTTTCGCCAAATACGGCAATTTGCATTTACTCTCACTGTCTATACGTGATATGGACATAAAACTAGTTCATTAGAAAACAAATAGAGAACTGAAAATGGTAACAAACTTTCATGCATAATAGCTCTCTTCTCTATTCTAATGAGGTATAACTGTAATTACTGTTAAGGTATTACTTTATATTTCATGGAATGGAAAAAGACGAAAAAATGTTCGGATGAGTGTTCATACTGAAAACAGAGCATAATTCTCTCCTCTCACGATGATTCCTTTTTTATGATACCTTATCTGTTGGTGAAGTAAATATTTGAATGGTGATACAATATGATTGCTTGACACGAAATGAGCTCACAAGATACATTAGTATGATTTCTCCGAATACCTTTGCATAATTATAGCATGAGATCGGATATAAATACCACAGGTTCTCATGTACAGTTAAAATGACTAACTTCGGCCGTCCTGAGCTATGTTTCCATATTATTTCTCTGACATTGGAGCTTTTGGTCAGCCTCCAGGCAATCGCAGACTTGCTAATGAGGAATGGGCTTATATTATTTGCATTTGTTTCAATGAACAACGTGAAGGTAAAACACCCTGAATAAAGATAAGATTGTGCCATTATCCATTTCGAGAGTAGTCGTCGTCGGGCAAGATTTATTATCCGCAATTTCCTTTCGTGCACAGCCAGTACTCAGTACATAGACGCCATTCCAAATTTAGGAATTTCTAATGGTCTGAAAGTTTTCAGATTGAATTGTGAAACATAAAAAAAGGAAATCGTTGTTTGGTTATCTTCATATTTGATTTTGGCCCATTAAATCTTTACGGAGAGCTGGTTTGTGCTCATCAATTTCTGATTTTCACTATATCCAGTGTTGTGAAATTTTTGAGTCTCGTTCAAAAGTCATCAGTGTAATTTACATTAAAATGAGTAACAAGTACTCCACATTTAGGGCTCCGCAGGGAAACAAGCAGCGAACGTCATTAAATGGTCACGGAAATGATCCCTACAGTCGCGGTGTGGAGCGTAGCGAGAGCATTTATGCGTCTTCAGCGGATTATTATCCTCAAAATGGTGGAATACGTAGATCGCCAACAGTTATTTATAATGGAAATGCAGGGTCAAATGTAGAGTCCAGAATAGGCAACGGCTTTAATACACTCCCCACCAATTTATATCGAGGAGTGCGAGTTTGCGATCCGTTAAACAACGTGAACCGGTTTAAACGTAGATCAGACTCTGTGGAGACAAGTTCCTTAAACAACTTTGACTATTACAGAAGTCAGCAGGAATCTCCATCATCGGCACCAGACTCACCTAGAAGCTTCGATAGTATGTCGTATCAGCAATCAAAACTTGCTGCTCCGGAGCACGCACCTGTTATGAGGAAACCTGCACCGGAAAATAAGCCAAGTTTACTACTTTCGTCGGATGAGAACCGCTTTATATTTGAGATTTTAGGAAGAGGAAGACAGGTAATTTATTAAGAATTATTATGAACTTAAGGAGATAATCTTTTGAAAGTACCTGAAAAAATATATACCTTATTTGACCTGTTATTCAGACACTCGCTACAGCAGTTGGTCGACTTTTGGTCCCCACGCCGGACCAGCAACAATGGCAGATGAAGGATGCAACTGGAGCTGTGTGCCTTGTCAGAGACACATCCAAAAAATCCTACTTCATTCAAGTATTTTCACTTCGGGCGAAAAACATGATATTTCGCCAGGAAATATACAATCAATTCGAATATCAGATGTCAAGCACCACGTTTATGACATTTGAAGGAGACGTAAGAAATTATCCTTTGAAACCTTGCTTGCAATCCTATCAGGTAATTAAGGAGCAGGAAAGTGTGCTAATTTGTCGCTTATCCTTGTTTTTTGCAGAGTTCAATGGTTGCCATTTGCTTTGCTGACTCAACTGAAGCGTCGAATTTTCGTGAAGCCTTGGACAGCAAATTGGAGGCAAAAAGACAACGTCGGAATGGTAATTATCGTATTAAAGTTGAATTTTACTAGTACTAGTAGTACATCACATTAATTAGCTAATTTAGCCGTACGTAATCAGCACATAACTTCCTACTAATAAACAGTCTAAAAATAACTAGTTTTCAAACCAGATGTGTTTCCTCTAATCCTAAATCCTCTCACGATTGCCACCCTCACACAAACGTCTATATATATATCTGTATCTCTCTATCTCTATTTCTCTATCTGTGTGTTGCGCCTTCTTTGTACATAGCGTAGCTTAAAACCATAATTCGAAATTCACACCGGATTTTGTTTTAGAAAAAAAGCAATAAAACATGAGCTCAAGTTCAAGGAATTATTGCTAATTTGTTTTGTCAGAACGGGAAACAAGGAAGTCAAGGGTGCTCGATACGCAAGTCAATAATGTACCTCCCATTCAGTCAAATCATTATGCTTCCAATAATGTAAACACAACTCCTTCGATTCCCAATGGAAATTCGATAACTACCACAACCACGTACACATTTTCCCCGGCGTCGGCTGTTAATGCCTTTAAGCTTGCTAAGGGAAAGTCAAAAGGGAAAGAGAAAGACAAGAAGAAAACTAAATTGACAGCAAAGGATATTGGGACTCCTATGGATTTTCGTCATGTGCAACATGTAGGATGGGATCCGGCTAAAGGTTTTGATTTAAATTTAGAGGATAAGGATCTACGTACCTTCTTTGAAAAGGCAGGGGTTTCAGCGAACGAATTAAATGATGAAAAAACTCGGAAATTCATTTACAAGTACGTTGTAACTTTAGTGGGTGATTAATGTAACAAAAACAAAAGGCTTTATTATTTGTAAGGTTAACAATTATTCAAAATTCCTCGGTTTCAGTTTCATGGAACAGCATGGTGTAGTTGATTTAGTCAAACGTACAGCCAGTTCAGCAACTCAGCCTAGAGCTCCTCCTCCTATTCCTCCTTCCGCAACGAATAGTGGTCCCCCACCTGTCCCTACTAGAACGCCTTCTATACCTAGTTCGAACTTTCCAGGGTCAAATAAGCCACCGCCACCTCCTCCACCGCCCTCACGAGCGGTGCCTCCTCCACCACCAGCAGCAACTTATCCTGGTGGCTCAGCGGCTGGACCACCACCACCCCCCGTGCGAACGACATCAAGTGCTATTCAAGGTTCTCCAACTCCGTACCATGCACACCAAGTGTAAGTACACATATATATATACCTAGACTTTATGATCAAGGTCCTGTTGAGTTACTGTGAACCTTGTCTTCTAATCGCCCCTCTTGAAATGTAATTATTGCAGTAGTAATGGTCCAAGTCGTCCTCCGATGCCAAAGCCTGCTTCGGTTAATGGACCAAGCTCAACTGCACCTGCACCTCCACCACCTCCTCCAATGCCGATGGGCGGTGGTGCCCCTCCCCCTCCGCCGCCTCCTCCCCCTCCAATGGCCACACCACCTAGCAATAATGGTTTACCTGAAAGCAATGGTGCTCGTGAAAAGCCTGCACCGGCTGTGCCAGATGAGCGATCCCAGTTGATGAAGCAAATTCAACAAGGAATACAACTAAAGGTTGGTTTTGTTGTGAATATGTGCATTGTTTATTAAATTAGAAACCTGTGAGTCTCTTTCTGTCTTACATTTAACACATAACTTACTTTCTTCCAATTGCAATTTCAGAAAGTAGAAGCCGAGTCTCAGCCAAAACGAATGGGTGGAATATCAGACTGCCTAAGTGAGATTCAAAAAGGGTTGGCCCTTAAGCCGGTAGGAACAACGTTTAGAAAACGTCTTGATTCTTGTTATAATTAATAAGAATGTCTAATGTACCAATACATGTTATTTGCTAACTTGCTAGGTTCCCGAATCTGCCAAAGCACAGCCCGCAGACGCTATGGATGGTCTAGCCGGTGCTTTAGCGAGAGCGCTTGCTGATCGACAAAAGGCATTAAATCCAGATTCTAGTAGTTCAGATGACGAAGATGCCGATTGTTACGATGAAGAGGAATGGGAATAATAAAAACTACTTACATAGTGATTACTTGCTATGAAACAATTGAAGGTCCACTCATCGGAAGAGTGAATAAGACATATCTGTAGTGGAGTAGATTTTCTACGGTCTGTTTTAAACTTCATGTAATGTTATAGAGCATAAAATGATGTGATACAAAGTTACAAGATCTACTTGATAGAAATATCATACTCTTACGATACGTAAAACATCATGTAATAAGATATTGTACCAGATAGTGATTCATATGATGTTTAGTTTGTTTTGCCACTTCAAAGTCTTATTCTTCGGTTTACGGTTTATACTTAACGGTAACACGTAGAACGTGAAACAATGAATTTAAAACGCAAATCCAAACAGCCAAAATGTAGTGGAGCAAGTTAGAGAGAAAACAGTCAGTTTTGTACGGTGAGGATGTTAGGATTAGGATACAAGATACACACGCGAATGTGTAGATGTTTTTATCGTGGTTTGTGGTCTTCATCTTCATTCAGCTCTTGCTACGAAAACAAAAACGCAACCACGAAGGAAAGCTGTGCTGATAGTGAACAAAGTATCTTCCAAAGTTGTTTTATATTAAGCGTAAACAACACCGCCACAAAATTAATTATAATGAGGTATAACATAAGCTCCATACAATACAACAGACTTCAGTTATGTATTAATAAGGATTGCCTACTAATACACTTTTCGACTTTAAAAACTACAAGTTGCCGTGATGTCGTCTGATACCCTTTAAAAGTAATAAGTACGGAGAACATAATTTTAATATATTAACCCAATATTTACACGTAGACAATTGCCGGTTCATTAAGACATTAATGACATGAAACCAAATAAAATTGAAGACAATGCGCTACTGAAACCCATGTTTTTGAAATCCATTTTATTTATCAATCACAATCACATCAAGGAGCCAGGTACATATTTTTACATAATTCTAGTTATATGTAGCAAATATCTAGTAAATTATTGACATTTATTCAACACCGGTAACACAAAATGTCACGAATTAGTAACGTAATAATAGTAGGACATATTTTACGTATTACTTAAAAACGTATTATTTCCATTATAAAAAATATAGCTTACAATAAACTTACAAGCTATATGATCTTCTTCGTATTCTAACAATTAGCTGAAAAGGATGCTTCAAGCCAAGGATGGGTTCTGTAGTTTTGTAAGTTCTTGAAATATCATAATTCGAGATTGTTCACATGTACCTTCAACATGAGGTATTTTCTCAAACTTTGCCATAAGGCTGCCACAGTTAGTAACCATATATTCACGCTTGGTTTTCACCAACTCCATCACAAGATTCATTAAATATAAGAGCACCTGGTGCAAGCCTTCAACCTGTCTATGACGCTGTCGCTTTTCCTTTTTCTCACTCTCACCCTGTTTACACATCCCAAAAGCTAACTTAATGAGAGCATCTAGCAAATCCGTGTAATCCGAATCTCCAAACGTAAGTTGTTTTAAATGACTAATAGTGGCTACGTAAAACTTGAACACGTGCAAAAATGCGTCAGAAACACTTATTTCTACGGAAGTTGTATACATCGCATGCAGCATCTCATTCAAGAAACTGACTTTGCTGATTTGGTTATACTTAGCATTGTACTTCAATAATACTTCAAAAATGAAATTAATCAATGACTCCCATTCAGTCTCGCACGAATTAACTACCCACTGCAAAACATAACCAAGTAAGTTATTGTATTCCAAATTTGCAGCCATATTCTGTTCTTTAAATACATTTTCAACATCTGATCTCAATTCATTGCATCTAACGTACAATATCCCTAATTCAAGGACGCCGTAGTCCTCTAGATCATCAGAGGAAAGAGTAACTTTTGATTTCTTGTCAGAAACTTCACTTACTAAAGATATAATAGAAAGTAGCGTTTCCCTAATGCTGATTGCGATCGCAAACGTGGATGAATTAGTATACAAGCAAAAAAATCTATTCAGTCTAATAGCGAAATCATAAATGTCATTGAGCAAAGTTTGATTTTGCAAATATACCTCGTTTTTAGGCGTGGTTTGCAAGATTTGTAATTCATTTACTGAGAATTTTACCAACTCCTCAAGCACATTGAGTACGCCAACGATCTTTGGCAATATTACCGAATCACTCTTAAGAACTTTTAAAATTCTATATTTCAGTACAATGAAAATCTCTTCAGTAGTTAAAATGTTCTTCGAAATTAGCACGTCCAGGCTTTTGGTAATGCAGTCAAACAATACATCCTGATAATCTCCTCGTTTCATGACATTATTAAAGCAACTCACAATCAGTTTGGTTTGAACATCAAGGAGGTCTAATTCCTCATTTTTTCGTCGGATAGAAAGCAGGTTGAAGAAAGGGAATGCAAATTCCAACGCTTTGAAGTGTTGGGTTCTCACACTTTGCTCCAGAAGCTTAGAAATAGCTACAAAAGGGTCTTGCAGGGAAATGACAGTAACCGCCAAGTCGTGCTAAAAAATAATAAGGTGTAAAAACGTGTCACATAATATTTTAAACCTCCATATGTGAATAATTACTTCTTCCTACCTTGGAAAGTTTTAAATGGTCTTTCTCAGTTTCGATGCTGCTCACTTGCATGCCGAGAGTATTAAGATCCATTAGGAAGTTTGATGTTCTGAACTTTCCCCCAACTCCCTGAGCAAATACGTCCCTAATGAATTCATTTTTTCTCTTCATTATTCCGTCGTTTTGAATAAAAATCTTAAGCAAAAGTTTCTTTGCATCATCGTTAAGTTGGTAATTTTCAACAGTGTAAGCTAATCCAGCAAACTCTTTAGCCAAGTCGTAGTCTGCGTCTTTAATGATAAACTTTTCCGCAACGGCAAGTCCCTCCGAAGTTCCGAATATCTCATTTGGGGGAAATTTAAAGAATTTCGTCATCCAGTCTCGCTTATACATATCTTGTCCATCATAATTCCTCATCCTTTCACAGAATTCTTTAAAATCTACTTCGTTGATTGTGTCCTCTTCTTTCACTTTTGGGTTGTTAATTTCCCATGTATGAAGAGCTTCGAAAAGCTTGGGGAACGCATCCATGTTGACAGAATACTTTTTGATTGCAGATTCGCAAAAGTAGGCACAAGCGCCAGTATAGTTATACCAACTCATTTCAGACAGTTTTGATTCTTCGCGTTTCATTACGTCCTCTTCTGGAAGCGATGCTCGAGCATTTTCAACAAGTTTCTCCAGCATTTCAATAACTCTTAGGTTAGTTTGTTTCCGTTTTTGAAGACTGCACGATTTTGAATCGAACAATACCTTGAATATTTTTACAGACTGCATGCTAATTAGAAGCTGAGTGAGGCAATCTAGCTTCCAGTTTAAAACCAGTGTCACAAGTTCATTTGTATCTGTCCCGTCAACATCCTTCACGTCCAGAATTGTGAAAGCAGTTAAACGAAAGATCATGGACAACTTTCCGATATCTTTTACACCAGAAGAGTTCAAAACACTTTTCAAAAAATCTAAACAGCACGTTAAATAGAAATCTCCCGTTTCCACATTCTCTACGTTTGAAAGGTATACAAGCAAAGTTAGGAATCGTTCAATCTGCTCTTCGCTGAATAGCTGTATGTTCTTAATGAATCTTTCAGTCAACGCCGTTGTGGTCAATTTCATTATTGACAAGTCAGGATTGGCAACTATCATGCACAAGCAATCTTCAAGCAATCCCAAACCAATTACCAAGTCCCAGTATTTTTCCTTAGTCAAGATATCCTCCTCATCTATTGCATCTACCAGACAAAAAAGTAAATCTTCGTTCCTTTCCGCCCTGAATATACTCCGAATTTCCTTTTCCTCCAAGTATGCGCATAACGCCAAATGATACAAATACTTTTCGTCCGGATGTCGGTCAACAATGGTGCTTTTTGCAAAGCCGATGTCTGCATCATCAATCTTGGCTTCTGAAACTAATATTATTTGCATAATGTTAAAATTAAATAAATGCCACTCTGTTGTATTTCTAATTTCAACAAATTTGTAAGTACAAGGTACAGTTGACAGTCAAAGTGACCCAAGACCACCCCTCAATGACTTACTGTGGTTTTCCAAAAACGAGATGAACGCGTTCAAAACCGGTGTTTTCCGAACAACTACATCACAACCGCTGGCAGCCGACATCTTAAATCTCAGATCCAATCAACAACTAATTTTGTACTGAAAAAGTCAAGTTATGCTGCTGGCAACAAATCACTCCCAAAATATATCAACAGCCCCAGTCAAACCTGTCCCAAGTATCCCTACGCCCTACTGTCGCTGTCACAGACATATGAGTACTACCACTAACCAAAGAAGACAAAAACTGACAATCCGGTTGGTTTGGCGTCACCTTCTCCTCACGTCCTTTTATACTAATGCACTTCTCAGAGAAATCACACCACCAAACATCAATATAATCTTTTTTCTGCCCAACGTGAAAATCACTTCGCGGTGATGTAATTGCGTAGGAATGGGTCATAGTGATACAGAAAGTCGAAAAGCCCATTTTCGGGAAAATGCACTGAAAGCCATACACCTTTTATGCATTCTTTGCCTAATATCCGTAAGGATTGAGGAGGATGTAATAGCTGAAGGCTGGTATTTGTTGCCAATATAATAATGTGTATGTACTTTACACGCAATAGTACAATCTTGCCTTCTATATATATGCATTTGTTCAAGCAAAAAGGATATTTTTTTTCGTATTGAATCATCATCACAGGATGATGAAGATGAAGTATCGACAGGATTTTATCCCTTCAGGTAAACTTGTCATACTATCCAGAGGCAGATCAGATCAGATGTTCCACACTGACAACAGACGTAGTATTAATATCTTACTCATTAACTCTGGTGATTTTTATTCCTATTAGTCAGGTCGAGTATGTCATTCCTATTTTATTTTCTTCCGTCCACACAAATATGTAGCTAACGCAGTATAGTAGTGTAAAATCTTCAAAGCAAATCAATAAACCATTGCTAAAATTACGACTTAGCTCGAAAGCTTGTGTTGTTGCAATGTAAAATTTTGTGGGTTTGAGAGTTCTCCAGTGCACAGTCAACAGTGACCGTGACAGTCACAGTGTAGAGGGTTCAAGAAATATTCAAAATTTGACGAAGGATTTTCAATCTGTCTGTGTGAAAAACAATTTGATAATTAAACGTTGAATGTGGAGTAGTATAAATCATACCAGTGACTTGAATGGGACTACTGATGAATGAACTGAGCCTGCTTTTACGCGTACGATGCGTTTAAATTTTCACAAAAAACTTATGCCTCATATCCAGTACCGAGGTAAGGTTGCTTTTTTATTAATAAATTGGATTAAGGAGAAGGAAAGAGGAACAAGAAAACAAGAAAGTTTCATAATTAAAATCTAAAGAAAGTTTTAAAATTCCAGTTTGTTTTGTATTACAGCTAAACACACCCCTATTCGTGGTAGATGACACGGTACTGATTACCAATTACTGATGTTGTGATTTTCGTAGTTGATAGATGATAAGCATTCGCAGTAAATCGCAGTCACCAGTTGGCAGTCTGAAAGTTGAAAGTACTCGGTTGACACCGTTGAGGGTGCCTGTGCCTATATACACTTACCAAAACGCATCGTTAATCGTTGAACGTCTTTCTGATGAAAAAATCTTTTCATTAATCTATTAATGTGACGTTGGACGTGACTGTTAAAAGACTTTCTCGAAAATGTCTACTTCGTCGTCATTCCGATCAGTGCGGAGGAATCTTCCGTATATTAGATCAGAACTTGGTGCGCTGTTTGGAAATCTCAGTTTATCGGTAAAATCAATATGTATCTGTGTGATTTGCTCGTATATGCTGTCATACTGGAAACCTAAGTTTATTGGTTTTAATGGGCACGTTTATAGTTGACGTTGATTGTTCTGTCATGTGTCATAATTATACTTTTCAGGTAAACTCATGGAACCTCTATGGGGAGCAAAGGAAATGATATTCTTCTTCGCCTTTGTTAATCTGAGCGTTTCAGTTTCAAGTGTTTGTTACTACTTGTTCTTGTATTCAGCGACTTCTGATCCAGACATCCTTTTTGAAATTCAAATACATGGGCTGGCCGGTTATATTGCTGCAGTTTCGGTTGCAGTGCGACAAATCATGCCTGACCATGTCATTGTGCGAACACCCTTGGGAAAATTAACAAATAGGTAATTGTTTTATTTTTTGGATTAATTACTAATTTTAACTACGGGTCTGTTTATGCACTTGTTATGTAACTATTTAATTGTTTATGCACTTGTTATGTATCTATATAATTGTTTATGCTCTTGTTATGTATCCATTTAATTGTTTATGCTCTTGTTATGTATCCATTTAATTGTTTATGCACTTGTTATGTATCTATTTAATTGTTTATGCACTTGTTATGTATCTATTTAATTGTTTATGCACTTGTTATGTATCTATTTAATTGTTT
>JAHZNA010005207.1:0-32391 GCA_027743935.1 Sinodicranocentrus sp. ZH6 | reverse complement strand
ACTAAATAAATTCAAATGCGTTGATAGTTATTTTAACACCGTCCCGATACTCCGTATGGGGTTTACGTACGCTTTATTTATTCTGTCTGCTGAATATTTAGTGAGTTATTGTGTTTTACTGAGATAGGTGATTTGAATTAGGGGAAGTGGAATTAAATATGGGAAGTTGTTGCTTTAATTTGTCATCACGCGAAGAAGTGCTGGTAAATCTAACAAACATTAAAATTCCAAATTCCAACAATGTATGAAGGAACGTCGATTTGGACAATTTACGCAGTAGAAAATTTTCATCAACAGGAGATATAATCGTAAGTTGAAACAATTATCAAAAATTAATACAAAATTAAATTTATCATCATTTTACCATATCGTCGCAAGTCACAAGCATGCGATGACCGCCATTAATTTTTTTATCGTTTTGTGATTCCATGTGGTAACGGTTACACCACCATAGGGCATAATTCGATAGGTCATTACAGCTATCAGGAAGTTTCTTCGAACAAAACAGCAAACTTTTTCTATATATACATCCTCACGAACATTAGATAAAAGTTGCAGACTGGAGACTTTGGAGACATACTTTTACAAAAACAATGCCTAACAAAATGAGAATTTTGATGGAGCATTAAGTCAACAACTGAAAGACACGTAGTAACATGTTGATAATTCGATAATGACTTGTATCGAGGGAGTAATCAGTAATCCACACGCATAAACTCGTACGATAGGATATTTCCTTCGGGACACGAGACTATGAGACACACTTCTTGGACTTTTTAGAGAAATGAAGTTACCTAATTAGTATTTGATAAGGCATTCAGTAAATCCCATAAAGGAAACAAACATCTAGCAAGTCATGCTCACTCGTGACTTGCTCGGAAACAATGTAAGATTTTATTCGCTGTCAGCAGTCTAATTCATTTCAATGACCCTTTAAATGTTAGTTAAATTAATATTAAGGGTCACTCAACAAGACCTGCTGATCTATGTTTTGTCATTAAATTTTGCGTCAATGTAGATATCGTGTTATGATATTCAACCACAACTTTGTCAAGGCATCCTACAACATTTCTTCTCCCGTTCATGCTCATCTTTAAAGTTGTACGCTTATTAAGCGTACAAATTAAATATCATTTGGCGGTGTAGCTAAACACAAATTTAGAATTTATTAGAAACATTGATTTGCTAGGATTTACCAAGAAGGGTTGAGAAAACATTAAAGGCTGATGAAAAAATGTTTATTTCCATTATCAACCTCTCCAAATTAGAACACATTAATAGGTAAAAGGGTCGTGAGTTAAATTAAAAACAGGATATGCATCACATACGCAAATTGTTGCATGAAGTTGAAAAGATTTTTCGTGGAAAACGTATTTCAGAAGGACGTAACTCATACAGTGCGACACGTGTTTAGCGTCATTAAAATGATTAGTGTCTGGAATTATGATAATGTCAAGGAAAAATGCGTGAAAAATATTGCTTCGTCCTCATCTAAATCCTGGATTTTTTTGTTCAAGAAATGCGCTTAGAAATTACAATCATTTAATAAATGTAAACATGTTTGTTGATGCAATTAGCACAATTCTTTCAAGCATTTTAAACATTGAAGTACATATGCTTTGGAAATGAATTGAGAGCATACCGTCGTAATCATCCACGAGTTCATTAGCATCAACAACAACGTTTTTTGATAGCTTAGTAATTCATAAAAGTATTTCAAGCAGGAGATTTGCTTGACGCAATTGGAGTTAATGTATTAAGGATTCATTAGGTATTCATTTTATTCTTTAATGGTCTATAATTAACATTCACATTTCATCAAAATATGCTTATAAGCTAGTTATAACTAGCTAAGCTTTTACTTTTAAAAATATGAGTGACGAATCCAAGAGAGGAAAAATAGCGTTCAAGGTGAATTGTTTCGAGAAGAGGATTTTTCCGAAGAGTTTTTAGAAAAGTGTAACTGAATCTCTTCCAAAGTTTTCCCTTTCGTTTCAGGGACAAACAAATACACAACAAGAGTGCCGATAAGAGACACACTAGAGAAAATCCAGAATGACCAATGGATTCCCACCAAGGATACTAAAGTTTGGTAGATTTTTGTCACGACGAAGGCGGAAAACCATACGAAAGTTGTAGCAATAGCGGAACATATACCTGCCAAATTCATTAATTGAAAAATACTTCTAGGCTTGAGTAGCTGGAGGAATTCATAGGAAAATATATTGTTTATTAGCAAACCTTTCACATCTGGGTGAAGAATTTCTCCCATAATTGTCCAGCTCAGTGGTCCAATCCCAAGGGAGAAGGCGATAATGAAGATAAGGACACTAACCAAAGGAAGCCAACCAAGTCCTTCAGGAATTTTACCGCCGTTGTTTGCCTTGATGTAGAAGAATACTCCCAAAGAGACAAATGATAAGCCCATTATAAGCTCATTCCAAATGAGGAGAACTCTCCGACCGGCTTTATCCACCAGGAAAAAACCAAGCACAGTTGCTAAAACTTGGACAACAGCGACAATTATACTTGACCAGTATTCATCAAGGCCGGTGCCGGTTTGGGCGAATATGTCAACGCAGTAGAAAATGACAACGTTGAAAGCTGAAGCTTGTTCGAGAACCATTAAAGACAAGCTTACTGCTATTGGTTTCAGAACGATGGGCTTAAAAAGGTCTCTGAAAGTCACTTTACTCTGGGATCCATCTTCATTTGCTTTTTCCTAAAAGTTATTAAATATTCCATGACGTCATTTTCCTCGTCCGATTTAAAACGCAGTTTATGCACATGATGTAATAAATACATTCACCTCTTCTGTAGATTTCACAAGTTCCACAGCATTTCCTTCTCCATGTAGCCATGTAAGTGCATCTTGGGCTGACTTCAGTTGTCCTTTGTTCAAGAGAAACTTTGGACTTTCTGGAATGAAAGGAGCAAACAGAAGGAAAATCACTGGAATGGCAGCAGATATCAGGGTTAGCATCTTCCATGGCACGTAAGTTCCCAAAACATAGCTATTTATCGAAAGACACGAAAAAAAGTTTTCAGATTTTTCCAATGTCACATAAACTTTGTTTTGTAACACTGTTGACTGTAATTTTTAAAACATTCTCATACGTGAATAGAATTCCCGTGACCAGCATCAACTGAAATGAATTCATCAGCATTCCACGAATATTGCTGGAAACGGATTCTGCAATGTACAACGGCGCACAAAGGGAAAAAACTCCACCACAAAATCCTAAGGGGAACAAATATATAAATTTTCAAGACAGAAATAAGATTACGACGGATCAACGGATGCTTATTAAATGTTTACCTGTTATGAATCTTCCGATGCAGATCATAATTACGTTCCAAGAATATGCAACAACGGCCCAGCCGAGAATAAATGGGAATGCAAAGAGAATCATCGTTCCTTTCCTTCCAAGCCGTTCAACGGTGAATCCTGCAACCGGTGAAGATGCCAAAGCTCCAAGCTTTGTATAAAAAGATTCGAAATTTTGAAACATACTATTTGGCGAGGAAAATTATGTCTCGGAATGTTACAACTTACGGTGGCAATAGATCCAATCCATGATTGTTGTTCAGTGGAAACATTGTAGAAATATCCACCTTTTTCTTTAACCATATCTGGCAGAGCTGGTGAACTCCATGCTAAGACTGTTCCAAGGCCAAATATTCCAATTGTGACTGAATCCAGAGAAAAATGTAATGCGTGAGTTCAAAACGAAAATCTTAGACGTTTTCGGGGAATAGTTTTGATTTAAATGATTTAGAAAAACGAATGTAACGAAAAATGAAATTATGAAACTTACCGGCAATGGTCGCCACGCATTGATTGATAATTTGTTTTGTGCTGCTTGGGTTGGACATTGTGAAAACGGTAATGCTGACAAGACTCCATGAACGTTTAAAAGACTACAGCTTAGGTGTTTCAAAATTACAACTTTAAGCAGAAATCTCGACGATTTCTTTTCCAAAACTAGAAACTTTATTAAGTTTGTATTTTCTACAAAAGAAATACAGACAACTGGAGGATTGAGAGTTACAAGAGAGTATATTTGTACGTAATTCTAGAACGAAATGAGATCTAAAGTATAAGATTCTAACACTTAAATACCATCCATCCATTGCACAACGTATTCCTGGATTTGCGTCATCATTTACCACTATCACTCATTATTGCTACCATAATTAGAGAAAATTAACATGGACAACGATTTCGCTACTGTATATAATCGCAGTAAAATGCAGAACGAACTTGCTAAGTAAATTACTTTAACATTTGACTTTTTGTTTGAGACACCATCATATAAGAATTCATTATCTATCACATATTTGAACTTTATGAAATACTGTGGTACGTATTTCACACCTATAGCATTTTGCATGCTACCATCACATGAGCGCAAAATTACACGGGTAGAAATACAATAAAAATACTGATTTGGCTTTTCCTCAATGTCCAGCGGCAACGAGATTTCTTAGTTTTTTAATTCATTCAATGGTAATTGGTTTGTTTTAATGCTTACTTATAACCTATCACGTGTTTGTCTTTAAAGCTATAGTGCGAGTTTTCATATTTTAACTTCAACATATTTTAAAAATCGGACTCGAACTTATCAGCAACAAAATCGTGCAAACAAAGCTCCAGAGGGATATCAGGTTCTGTACAGAATAATTCTGCGACAGCATAGATCTTTCTGTTTTTGCAGTTATTTAATTTTCTTAATCGTTCTGAATGAGCGTATTCTGGAGACTTCCATATACAAGTGTACCAATTCATGGTTTGTTTATTGACTATGTCCAACAAAAAGTATGGAGGTCCGTCCAATCTTTGAAGACCTAATGATATTAAAAAGAAAATTATATTTGGAATCGATACTGTTAGCCGTAGGGAGATAGTTAACTAGCATTTTTCAAACCTGCAGCTGTCGGTAACTCATTAGCATTGTTCATTTCTGCTGGTATTAACAAGGGTTTACAGTAGCCTTTGTTAGCGTTTACCACTTTATTGACTATGTCCCGTCCCTGTTTTTCCTGTAAAACTAAAAGAAACTCTTAGAAATTAGCTGTTGAAAAATGAAACCGTTTTCCTTTTTCGTGAAACACTTACTGGTTGGGTCGATAGTAGGAAGCTTTCTGATGAAAGAATACCACCACGAGTTAATAAATATTTCGAAGGTTAGAAAATTTTCTACAACTTTGTAGTCTGTTTTTCTATTATTCTCTTGATAATATTTAGGATGGTGGTAAATGGGCTGGAAAAATAAGACACACGGGTTTGAGTATAAAATACGCAATGCAATTATGAAATATGAAATACACTCTTAAACTTAAATAAACTTACCATTGGAAAGTTATCATCTTTGACTTCCATAGCTCGCAGTACATACCCTTCGAAGGAAATCCGCCTATTTTGCCGTCTTTTGATATCCTCTCCAGCATCATACTGCACCTCTGTTCTGTGTCCCATAGCCCTAAAAAACTCGAGGAACTTTTCCTCTGATATAATTCGAAACGACTGAGTTCCACCAATATTCCACGAGATATCATTCCGTTGTAGAGTTTCCAAATAATTTTCACGCAGAAGAATCTTTCTTGCTTTGTCCAGGAATGTTTTAGGGTGCATCATGCAAAACTTTTCCATACTTCCAGCTATGTAAATCTAAGACAATTATAAACAAATTATTAATGACTTATAATTCCTACGTATAATTAGTGACTAAAACGTGAACTTTCCTCTACATCACTACTTACATGCGAAAATGCTGTTGTTTCAACAAACTTGTTCGAGAAATTATGATGTTCGTTCGTTTGGCAGTGGCTTACAATAACTATTGCTCCAGGAACCAGGGTACTCTGACAATGTGAATTTGTGTTGTTGACGAATATTTTCACTCTGAAACATAATCGGAAAATAAATTGTTACTAATCAAATCGATAAAAGCCATACCCCAAAACAAAACGCTAACAATATTTATGACTTACGAAAGCGGTTTCGAAAACTGGTCAACCAAATGTATCCAGCGATAACTAATAAATCTTACAACATTGGAATTTACTTGTTCATTATCGACAAGACATTCCATTTCTAAAACACCTTTGGCCCTGAAACGTTCTATACGGCTGACGTAACTGATAACTCCAACAACATTGTAGTAATGTAATCCTTCTCGGGGCAGTATAAATGGCTGTAGTTCTCGTAGCCTAAAACAATCCAAATGAGATTGCAAAAAGGTGATAAGATAACGCATGCGTTTGTAATATCAAGGATACAACAATTTAAGAAATTCGTAACAAACAGAAAACCAATAAGCTAATAACTCACTGAAACTCATTTTGTAATTCGTGAGGAAGCATTAGCTCAGTCGTGTTATCAAAAAGCCCTCCTGGAAATTTGAAGTCGACTAACTTTCTAGGATTGAACTTCCTAATGTAATGACTGCGGGCGGTATGATACTGGATTTTAAGTTCCATATTAAGAAAGTGTGGCTCGCTGAACAATCCTTTATGGTAGGTACGGTAGGGTCTCTGAGGCATACAGCGGGTTATCAATAATTTATCTCCAATGTCTACAGCGTTATAAATTGTAGCAACCTAAAATTATGAATAGCTGGAATGATGTACTCTTGCGCTTACGACTACCATTTAACGAACATCATCATTATTTATACAACTTTATATATTATAACATACCCCTTCATTAAATGAGCAGACCACGCAATAGCCTGATGCATCGGCGACAACTAACAAACAAATTATGTTCACTTTACGGCCTTTTGCAAATACATCAATTTTCCGTTCTGTAAATCAAAAGCCAAAAATTTATAAATTTAGTTCCATGAGTTTTGAGTTATAAAACAGCCCTCAGCCTGCATGTTCGAGAAAGTTAGGAAATTGAAATAGCTGAACTCACTTCCGATCACTTGTACCATTACAGGAGTATCTACAAGTCTTTGATAACCGTCTCTACCTGACGGTATCATGCTTTCCATATCCCTTAAAGTAATACAGTGATCTTTTAATCTTTCCACAGCAGCAATAAAGTTACCGTCAGAATCAATCATATTGGTCAATTCTATAACAGCAAAAAAATATCCAGCCTTTTAGAAAATAAAATAAATTCAAGGTTCGCTGAGAGAGTTGAAATTGAATGACAAAAGCCTTAACTTACGTGTGGTGCTGTATATATTAAAAAATTTTAAAGGAGTCAGCTCCGACCACGCACTAAGCTCCACAAACCCGCTAGTAGTGTTTCCTGAAAGCTAACCAATAATAAAAAAGTAGAAAAAAACTTTTGCATTAAAACACACACATAAACACAACATGAGGACATATACATCATTTCAATAATTTTCTTTAACCCTTACTCTAGCAATAATATTCGACTCATCTTCCGCATCTGGACAAACTCTTTGCCACTTTGCACCTCCATCCCCATTAGTACCGTCATCCATCCTAGTTCCAGAACTAACCTTACTGACCCTCTTCTTCCTCTGAGACTTTGGCGTCAAATCTATCACTGCAGTGTTATCTAGTGATATTCTAGGTCGAGCACTGCCCGATGCCATTTGAAGTCGCTGATATCCAGATCAACTACACAACTTAAATCTTTTAAAAGCACCTGTTTCAACAAGTTGCAATTTTTCACTTGCAAAAAATGCACCGATTTCTTAATTCATATTTTCTACAAGCACTAAAAAATAGGCTTATCAACTGTACACATGATTGACAACGCCCAATAACCTGTCACCTGTAAAGTGTGATATATCATTCATTACGTGAAGCACCCCAACCCCAACCGATGTGATGTATCATTTTCCGGTTTCCATCTCTCAAGTAAATTCTTGTTTATGTAAAGTCGCCTGACATTTGCCTTTGCATGAAAACACTTTGCTCCCGTTTGCCCGCTCTCACAGAATCCAGCAAAATTTCACCAAGCTTTGACAGGATGAGAAGTTGGGAAGTTGACGATGAGACGGAAAATCTAGGGCAAAGCATTTGCGCGAGAACTTGAAATGCACTTTTCCTGTCGATATAAACAAAAAGTACATTACAGCCATTTGTTTTGTGAAGGAAGGTGGGCTCTAAATGTTTACGACTTAATTAAACTTTGAAGATAGTTAGGGAATTAATTTATTATGATGATGTTTTTTTTGTGAAGATCAATGCTAGGGAATGGTTTGAAGTGGAGGGTAATAAGTTTTTAGAATATTTTGGGTTTTTTTGGAGGAGGTTGAGTTGTCATTCAGAGAGGGAAGTTGGAAGTGTGATGAATTTAATTTAAAATTAATATTTAATTAGCTGCTAATTGAAAGCAGTGTGTTTTAGTTAAGGTGAGTGGAAGTAAATGGTGTATTTTTATGATAAATGTATAATTAAACTGGGAGGTGAAAGTTTAGAATATAAGTTTGGTTTGTAGTTGAATGGTCGTGTTGAATTTGTGAATTAGCGCAGTTGATATTTGTTTGAAATTAAGGATTAAATTCTTTTGGAAATCTGATACATTGTATGTTGTACGTGTGATATAACAGGTGACAGGGGATTAGGATTGATACTGGTCATTAACGTTCAACGTTTTAAGCGGAAAACGGCCGTTTAATCACGTTGCAACTGTAAATCCTTTTTTAGTTGACGGGTTAATCAACTACAAAGGTCAACGAGTGAAAATGGTGGGCTCGGTAAGCGCTAGCCGTTCCGAAACTTCGTCTTCCCCAGCTTCTAAACTTCGTAAAATTGCAAAGAAGGAAAAGAAGAAGAAGGAGAAGAAATCTAGTCATCATGGCCATAAACATAAGAAACATAGTAAAGCGAAGAAGGAAAAACGGTAAAGCCACAGAAGTTTTGGAAACCTAATGAATTGCTAATTATTCAGTCTGATAATATAATGTTGAACTGTAATTTAATATTTTGGTATTTTCTCAGGAAATCAAAGAAGGAAGGAAAGCAAAAGGATCGTCCCAGCGAAAATCTTTCTGAGCAAATAGACAAAGTTTTATCTACAAAATCCCCGGAACTGAGACACGCCCGAGATATTGAAACAATTGACCTTCGAGAATTATTAACCAATAAAAATGGTATTCCTGTAGTTGAGCTTTCTGCAGAAAGTTCTCCAGTACCTATTAAACAATCTGATGATGAAAATGCGTCGATGAACTCTATTGAGATGATAGAAGAGGAAATGAACCTTGAAGAGTTGATGCGCCAAAAGGAATTGTTACAGAAGCGACTAGAGGAAATGTCAGGGGTTGAATTGGAACTAGTGAAAGAAAAGAGAGGTCAGAAGCGCTCTGACAAAGACTCTAGGAAGAAAGAACTCCTTCAAAAGGATAAAAATGACGATCAGCGAAAGGAGAAAAGAGAAGATGAGAAGAAAAAGGATCGCGAAGAAGAAGTTAAGCGACTTGAGAGAGAGGAAGAGAGGAGAAAAGAACGTGAAGTTGATAAGAAAAAAGAGCGTGAAAGGGAAGAAAAGCGTCGACAAGAAAGACGTGAGCGAGAAGATAAACGAAGGGAAGAACGAGAACGTGAAGATAAAAGACGAGAAGAGCAACGAAGAGAAGACCGAGAGCGAGACGATAGAAGAAAACTCGTTGAACGCGATCGTGAGCGTCGTAGGCGTAGCGGAAGTCGACAAGACAGTAGATCTCCTCATAGAAGTAATATTACTGCTCAGAGAAATCGAGATAGAAATAGTAGCCCAATTAGACGGGATTTAGGTAAAGATTCTAGGGAAAGAGATAGGAATTCAAGACCAATGCAGGAAAATGATCGTAGATGGGATCGAGAGTCTGATCGAAAAAGAAGACACGATGACCGTGACAGACGGGGGGATCGGGACAGAAACCGAGATAAA
This sequence comes from Sinodicranocentrus sp. ZH6, assembly GCA_027743935.1. Taxonomy (NCBI): domain Eukaryota; kingdom Metazoa; phylum Arthropoda; class Collembola; order Entomobryomorpha; family Entomobryidae; genus Sinodicranocentrus; species Sinodicranocentrus sp. ZH6. Next base: position 22,529 of record JAHZNA010005207.1, on the reverse strand, counting down.
AGAGAGCCTGGTCGGGATAAACCGAAACTTCAAGTTGATAGCGACGAAGGATTGTAAGTACCCTCTACCTTTTTATCTTGACAGCTTTCTATAATTTAAAAATGTACATAATAAATATACCCTATCACAAAATCACATTAATTGAATTATCCTTTTGTCTGCCAAAGGTAGGTGCAGTGATCAGGTGCTTGAGAGCGAACGATTAGAAACGTAAATAATTCGAAACTTATGTTCTTGAATAATCAATTTTAGATTACAAAGCTGCTCTTGTCAATCAAATCTGTTTTGTTCCTGTTTGAATTCCAAACTCCAATTTATACTACATTTTCCTTCTTTGGAGTTTGTATGTAATTTTTAAGCTGACGAGCAGTAGTGACCAGATTTTAGCAGAGGAATGGCCGACGTAGTTTTTAAACGTGATCTGATTATTCAACAGTTTAACAAGTACCGCCCTATGCAGCAATGCTGCATTTTGCTGTATTTGTTGTTTGATTCGGTTTTGTCGTATCTCGTATCCCGGTAAATAGTTGCCTAATCTGCTTTCCCAGTTGCATGTTGCAAGCAATGTGAAACAAAAAACTATACTTGTAAATTGTTTCAATTTTTCATAATAAAAAAGTATTAGGCCGTTTACCCTATGTTGTCCATATCGATTTGTATTTCAATCTGTATAAACGACTATTCATTTTTCAGAGATTGTATAGGTATTCGTAACGTTTGGTGGGTTACCCGTTCCAATTCCAGAATGTCGCTCCACGCTATTTCGTCTATCGTATCGTGCTCATGAAAGACATGAAAATGACTCGTAACGTCGTAACCCATCGAGTCGCAAGTTGTTTTGTACGAAGTTGAATTTTGCATTTTCTGGCATTTAGATAAATATTGTATTATTGTAACGGTTTTGAAATGTCGTTATTTAATGGCCTGATTTAATTTTAATAAACAGAACATACGTTGACATAAAGTTGGATGATGATGAAGAAGACGAAGAAGCCATAATCCAGAAGAGAAGGAAAGAACGGGAGGAACTTGTTCGGGTATGACATTTGGTGGCCTTAAAGGCTAACTGTAATTGGTTTATTTAGTTGATTATATTGTCGATAACGATAAGAGGAACATGCTTTTTATAAAGTCAAGTCTTTTTAAAGTTCAAATTCATAGTACTGTACTAAATCAATGTCTGAATTTTTAAAGTCTGCTAGAATGTTAGTAACAGTAAATGTTTAGTGCAAAAATTTATGTCAGCTCGAAAGACTGTGTTAATAAACAATTCTTTTGCAACTTTTTTCCTTTTCCAATACAGCGCCTAGGAGCTGAAGCAGAGGATTCGATTATGTCAGTGGGATCAAAATCCAGTGTGAGTCCAGCTGAGAGTCGGATATTGTCCGAGCAGAGTGAGAAAACGCTCGATAGTGATGGTAAACTTTCTAACTCATTTCACTCTAAACTGTTACAATCTCCTCCAAATAGCAGTCTCAAGAACGGCAAAAGCGAATGCTCCACCGAAAACAGTCAGAAGGCAGACGACTCTGAGGATAAAGAAACGAAATCCGATTCTGATAAGCCTAAAAATGAAATAAAGGAAAATTCCGAGGATGATTCTCATCCAGCAAAAAAGTCACGACCTGCGACTGTAGAGCAGGACATTTTTGCTGAGCAGGACATGTTCTCGGAACATTTTGATGTAAGTGGAACCACGGATCTTAATTATATTAATAATTTAATAATCAGTAAAAGAAGTTCAATTAAAATATGTGTTTTTCCTTCTGCACAGAGCCCCAGTCAATGTATGGAAGGTACGATGATGGGCAGAGATGAAAATCCCAACTTAACTGATAATTGGGATGATGCAGAAGGCTATTACAGAGTCAGAACTGGAGAGTTAATGGATGGCCGATATACAGTGTACGGATACACTGGCCAAGGCGTTTTCTCAAATGTTGTTCGAGCTAGAGACGCCGCTCGAGATAATGAAGATGTAGCAGTAAAAATCATCCGAAACAATGATTTGATGCAAAAAGGTGGCTTAAAAGAGCTAGAAATCTTGAAAAGATTGAATGACGAAGACCCTGAAGATAAGTATCATTGTGTGAGACTTAAACGTCATTTTAATCATAAACAACATTTGTGCATGGTATTTGAACCTTTGTCTATGAACCTGAGGGAGGTTCTCAAGAAATATGGGAAGGATGTTGGGCTTCATGTCAGAGCCGTGAGGAGCTACACTCAGCAGTTGTTTCTTGCTCTGAAATTGTTAAAGAAAGCAAACATTCTGCATGCAGATATCAAACCTGACAATATCCTGGTGAGAAATTTTTTAATTAGTATTTTTGTTTTAAATTGATATTTTATAATGACAAGTTTTGAGTTTTTCTTTGTTTTTTATGTATTCCAGGTCAGTGAAAGTAAAGTTTTGTTGAAGTTGTGTGATTTTGGCTCAGCCAGCTATTCTCATGAAAATGAAATCACGCCATATTTAGTAAGCAGATTTTACCGCGCTCCAGAAATAAGTAAGCTAGCTTTTAAAAAAAACTTGTATTTTTTCTATTTTATTACATTAAAGTTCCCACAGAACGGAAATTTTAATATAAAGTTTAACCTTTAAGTCTTAGGTATTCCGTATGACCATGGATTAGACATGTGGTCAGTTGGATGCACTATTTATGAATTATACACAGGAAAAATCCTGTTTCCCGGAAGTTCGAATAATCAGGTAAACCATGATTTCTTACTAAATTAAAATATATTAAAAGTTAATCTCCTTGTGATCTCACATAAGTTATTCTCCTTTTTTTAGATGCTGAAGTTTTTTATGGACAGCAAAGGAAAATTTCCAAATAAATTAATTCGGAAAGGTGGATTTAGAGATAACCATTTTGATGGTAACTGCAATTTCTTGTATAGAGAAGTTGATAAAGTTACAGAAAAGGTAATGCATACTGCATAAAATTCGAGTTAGCCAACGTTGAGCTGAATGACAAAAATCTAACTATGACTTTTGTCTTTTTCAGGAGAAAGTGGTGACAATGGGTACAATAAATCCAACGAAGGACATACTTAGAGATTTAATGAATAATCAAGATCTCCCTCCAGACCAGCTGCGGAAAGTAACCCAGCTTAGAGACCTTCTAGATCGTATTTTTATGCTTGATAACACAAAGCGAATTAACATCAAAGATGCACTTTCTCACCCTTTCATCACCGAAAGGCTTTAAAGAATTAAATTTTTGGCTGAGCTCAGGGCGTCACATGCATCTAGAAGGTAAAAGCATAATACGCGATATATTCCTGATGATAATGAAAAGGATTTCTGAAAGGACTTGAAAGAGACAACACTTGTATTTCGTATTACTTTTAATCTGTATGCACTACTGTATAGTCATGTATTTCTAAGCGATTTTCTTTGTTTACTGACTATACTGTAATAAATTATTATAAATTTCTTTAGAATTAGCGATAAAAGTTGAAGTTAGGTTTTCACTTGAACCTGGCAAGTCTTAAAATCATGTTGAAATCAACGAACAGGGAGAATTCTTGAATAAAGTATTAAATTTTATTTTAGCAATATTTTATCCGGGTGACGCAACAAATAAGTTTATTTATTTCTATCTAATTAAACTCATCGATTGGCTCAACTACATCTGCTAAAGCTAACAAGTTTCGTAATGGATATTTAGTGACATACGCTATACATGCGAGACAAGGCTAAAATACAAAAAAAACTACGGCGTTTTTAAAAGTCCTTTCCGAACTGTACAATATTCTTATCTTGTATTCGTAAATTTAATTTTAATCAGAATAATATGAAACAGAGGATTGGTAAAGGAGAAAAAGAGAATTTTAAAAACACAGCTCCTACCGAAGAAAAGAAGGTTACATTAAAAACGGCACTTTAAGCATGAGCAAACAATTTCGAACAAACGTTTGTATCCACTTTTCTCTAGCTGGGATTTTTGACTTGAATTTAAAAATGACATTTTCATATTTGACAAGATTTTCACCAACGGCAAAGATGACGGGATGGCACATCATAAAAGTCTACTTTAAAATTTTCTATATTCTTTAAAATTAGCTGACGAAAAATGGAGCAGAAAAACAAAGTCGGCGTGTTCGCGGAATTTTTTTCTATTCTATTTTTTATCTACATTTTCGTAAGGGGTATTTTCTTGAGTTTGGATTTATGTAACTACACTGTTTCAGACTTTGTTTTTGTAACTGACAGAATCTGCGGTTGAATGAGGATAGGTGTAAAATATTCTATATACGTTTGCACCAGTATTGAGTGAGCTACTAGTTTTGAATTTGTTAATTACAGGAAAAAACAATTCCCTACATTAGTTCTACCCGACAGAACAAAACGTTTAGGAATTTAACCCTATTCTTTCTGCAGATCATTTAAACAATGGCTTTTGTAAAGCTGAGTTAATAATTAAACCTACAAATTGGCAAATGTTATTCTCAGAAAGGGTTAATATCAATTAATTATATCGTTACGTATCTTCTGTGTATTATTATAGTCTCCAAATGTAAAACAATCAGTCTCTCCGGTCTGCACTCAATCTAATTTAATTTGCAGTTGCAAATTCTAATACAATTTTTCAAAAGGAATGGTAAAATCTATCAAGGGAAGAAGAATAATACATTCTTTATATCACTCACTCAAAAAATTACCACAAAGTAGGGTTATCTATTTAATATTCTTGTTTAGGTCCCCACACGGGAACTGAAGAATGCTTTGTTTTACGTATGATGCTGATAATTTACAAAAAGTCTTTTCACGGTCTCATCTCAAAAGGTCACACATCATATTCAACAATTTTTTTTAAAACTTAAACCTTTGGTAAAGTAACTTTAAGTAGGTTTTCAAGAGAGGTATGGTGTGTACTGTGTACAGCGTATATCTTACTGAACCTTGGTTTACTAATTATACACATCTTAGAGGCTAATTGAGTAGTTATCAGTAATATTGATATTCTACACGTATTCAATTTTATTTTACTGGATTGACAAAACCAGAGAGGAAGATATTTAGACATGAGATGTGTGTAGTGGTAGTGGTATATTTAACCAAAAAGTACGGTTTTAACTACGTCGATAAAAGAGAACACGTCTTTAGCTCTATTCTTCTGTTCTAAAAGTTACAAAATACTGACTGTGATATTTTAAACATGGTATTTGAAAATGGAAGAGATTTGTGCTAACATGGATAACGAATGAATGTCTGGTAGTACTGCGTGTCTATATGTGTTAGTAGATACAGTCAGATCAAATTTACATGATAACTAACAAAAAAAACTGATGACTACCTGTTAGGAATATTATATTAGACAACGACAAATATCTGTAAATGAATTAGTTAAAAATTTAAAAATTCTGTTGTCGCTTCCGTTTCGAATCAATTGCATCAAGGATAGGTTGCCTCTTGGACTGATATCTTTTACGGAGCTCATCAATCTCTCGTTCCATTTCTGCATCGATGTTTTCCATTTTCCTCTCTAAATCGTCCATGCTCAGGAACTTTAACTGGAATTATATGAGCAAGATAGAGGTTAAAGGTCGCGTCTTGATTTATCGTTGCGTAAGTATATATTCACGTAAGAAACTTACAAAATCGATATCCATGTTATCGATGAATGTCTTGGTATATTTTGGGTTGGCATTATACTCATTAAAGGCAGCTTCAAGATTAACTTGGGGTCGGCGCAGCTCCACAGCTGGAGCGTAGGCCTGATCCGCAGCGGCAGTTGGGGACTCGTGATGGCCATTTCCAAACGACATTCCCCCTCGATAACCAAGAATGGCAGAAGAGGCTCCACACATCCCACTGATTTGGCTGAGTTGGCGTTGTAGTCTTTCGGCGAATTCTCGTTGTTCCTCTGCTGTCATTTGTTTTGTGTCGTTAAACAAGTTGACATGAGCTTGATTATAAGGTGGGGGTAAATGCACAGGAGGTAAGGTCGAGTTCCGAGGTATATCTACGAAAAGGGGAGACGAAGACAAATAAAGCCCTGAAAATACTAACTCCCTTTTTACTGGACAATAAATCTAGTGCGCTAACTAGTCTATATAAATTTAATTTAATTTACGTTCTAAACTAAATTGTCAAGAGTAAATACCAACACCGCAACAACAGTTCTTTTAAAATAAAATAAAAACGCGTTTTTAAAAGAAAATTAAAATTACAAATTTTCAGAAAAAAGCATGCATGAATAAATTAATTTGTTATTTGCTATTTACAAATTATGCATGGGATTTTTGCAAGCGGAGAAACAAAAAAGGAAATGAATAATTTACGGCAGTGACACGAGCAGCACATTTTCCTGTATTTTGGAGCAGGTTCTGTTCCACATCTGCGGTGGCTAACGCCATTCTCCGAGCTGTGGTCACGTTCACGTGTACTTCGGATACCTTTTTTGGATGGCTTGTTTTGGAACGGAAGAGCGTTGGAAATCTTGGTCGCGCAGTAGGCGAAAATTTTCAGGTTCATATACACAATCCAAAACACGAAGACGAGCGGATATTCCCAAACTATTGGAAAGGGTTTGGGAGATGGCAGCAGAGAAGCGAGAAACGCGATAAATAAAAAGAAAATTGGGATATTTACATGAAGATATGTACAACAGTTGAAAAGGGATACAGTGGATTTTTTAGTTGGACTTGGGCGACGGGGAAACATTGAACAGAAACAGTGTTCCGAAGCTAAATTCAGGTTAACAAGTTTATTACAAGCAGAAGAGCAGTGATTATAAAAGCAAAAGGTAAACTAATTGATTAAATGAAAGCGGTCAAGTATATATTTTGACTCTTAAATTATTATTATTTGTAAATTATTTAATATTCCAAACGCAAATGTACAAATGCTCGTATTTTTAACCGGTTACACAACACCAAACCCAGAACACCATAATACCATGCAGAAATGCCACCTCAACCTCAGGTCGACAACACAAATCCTTGAAGGAACCCTTGCATTGAAGCAGTTTAAAAATAAATAATTAACCTCAGTGTCTTTAACCCTATTAGAAGCACAAAATGCCCTTATTCGGTCGAAATATCAGCATCACTATATCTCTTTATTTTTGTGAGAAAAAACATCACTCAGGAAAAAAAAGGGTCGTTGATGGAACAACTACTACTGGAAGAAAATATATATTTTGGAATCATATCACAAAACAAATTGGTCAGCCTCTCATCGCATATCGCAAGCAGTTAAAATTATTTTATGCTTTTAACTGTTAGTTTTTATTGTTTCAAAAAATAAACTATAAAAGCAAAAAATTGCAAACGCAAAAGGTTCTTCATCCAAAACTCGTGATAAAGGGCAGGAATGATGATGACTGACCAATTTGCTTACCACTGCTAGTGCTAGGCTTATCATCATGATGCTGATCCTTCTGACTGTTGCTATCATTATGCTTACTATCTTGACACAACTTGCGACGCATACATCTTGGCAAAACGACGTAGTAAAGAAGGAAGAGAGTAACTGTAACTAAAAAATGAAGGACAACAAAAGCCCACTTTGAAAAAACGGAAACGCCCAAACTAGCCCCTCGGAATTCACACCCAGTGTAAAAAAAACACGTGACGACACAAGTGTGCAGTTGTGCCCAGTTTTGAGAAAGAAGAGGAAATTATTAGTTTTTTTAATTGGAGAAAGTGGAGGTGAGAAATTCCAGAAATTATCCAGAAAGTTGTATAGTGAAATTATTTACAAATGGAGAAATTTTGGGGGAAATTCAAAACAAGTTGAAAACCAACAAAATGATAAATGATAAAAACATACTGGTGTAGCTAGAGACCATCATGGCGTTCGGGTTCTGGTTTTGGTGAAAATAGGAACTGGATGGGTGTTCTTGCGCACTATTAATTTCATCATTACCATCATTTGTACTTGGGCTTCCATCTCTATCGTCGTAATTTCTGCTGCCATTGGTACCACTCACTGCTGCCGCGGCGGCGTCCTTCTTGTCAAAATGGTCGAGGAAGAGAGGACGATAGGATTTCTTTGTGGGGTCAATCTCTGCAGTGTCGTGCCCTGTAAATTCAATCGTGGTGGGGGGTCCTGATAGAAATCAAGTTTTTAAAAAACAATTTGCTTTAAAGATTTTAACCTACTTTTCATTGTGGAGTCGTCGTCATCCTCCCCATCAGAGTTGATAACCATTGTTCCCAAACTTGACTCTAGAGTTCCTATCGCACCCTGGACGAGTGTGCCACTTGCTGAGTGTGCAATCATTGTGCCGTCACTGTAGTCTTCCATATCACCGTTATCATTTAACATCCCTGGTATTAATGTTCTGTCATCAGCAGGCTTCATCGTCTTATCTGTGGAATCCTGCGTGGAAGCCAATTCACGTGTTCGTTATAATGTTTGCTTGTGATTATCAAGCAAATTGCGAGGTGAACTAAGCGCCTCTTTTATGACAACTTTTGCAATTGTGAAAAAAGATGGAAACAATATATTCATTTATTTTTCCCCACCCGTGAGTTTTTCTGGAAAAGCGTACCCACCAAATTAAATAGAAGAAAGTTCAAAATCCATTCAAACACTGCTTGGTAAACTTGTTAACATGCAAAAATAGTTTAGGGCTGTTGAATGTTTAGAAAATCAAGCATTAAAAAGATATTTGAGTGTTTCAATATATGAGAGAGGAAAAGATTTCACAATTATCCGCAAGCGTTCCGCATAAAACAAGCGCCTAGTTGCATATAAAATTACAAATAGAAAAGTAGTGTTAGTTTAATAAATATCAAAGATGTTAAATATTGTTAGTGATATTTATAAATATGTTTTTAGAAAAATAGATTATAAAACTATATAAATAACAATCAAAATAATTGTTATCTACCCAGAGGAAATGCTGGACTTTAGAGACCAGATTTTCGAGAAAGCCAAATATCGGCTTGGGCTATAAATTCCAGAGAAAATCACAAGAAAACACAATAATTTTCACCAAACGTTTTCCATTTTTCACGTGACATAAAATTGAGCAGTAAAACTAGTATACAACCGGACACGACACACACCACAACGCTGTACACTTAATCATACAGAAAAAGTCAAGCCAATGTAAATTGCAAAAATAAAATTGAAACTATCTTACTACAATTCCATACAGGACTACAATTTTCTAATGCATTTAGCTCTGGATTAAAAGGTGATTTTAGGAGCAAGCTTGTAAAATACTAGTTTTGTTTTTAAGAAAAGCATATGATGCGTGCTGGATATGACGCAACACAAGTTTTAGTAAAACAAAATCACAGATAAAGTTTTATAATTGGATTATCTTACCTGGAAGCTGTTACCTTCTGCATTTGGTACTGAAACTTTAGTTGGATAAATTCCATTCTGTAAATTTTCTCTAATTTGTCTTGCGTCATTTATTATCGCGAGAAGGAGCGGGGGAGATTTTGACGAAAGGATGAAATCGTGATTAAGAAGCTCTGCTGCGGTAGATCTATTGTCGGGGTTCTACAAAAAGGAAAGAAAGTTATTATATTTTGCATCATTAGGATCTTGAAGAAAATGATCTCCTACAATCAGGCTCACCTTAACTAGACATTTTGACACAAAATCGATAAATTGTGGAGACCATTGCTCAATATTCCTAAAAGTTGGTGGAGGTTTTGAAGGAATCATGAAAATAACTCTCATCGGATGTATATCCCCGTAAGGAGGTCTTCCTTCAGCCATTTCTAAAGCTGTTATTCCTAAGCTCCATATATCTGCTACGCAATCATAACCAATCTCTTGAATAACTTCTGGAGCCATCCAGAATGGGGTACCTATGACTGTATTGCGTTTCGCCATTGTGTCCTAAAATAATCAATAAACGATTTTAATATTGATTTTTAAAAATTTAAATAAAAATATCGCCAGTTCCTTACCGTGAGTTGACCTGCAACCCCGAAATCTGCGAGTTTAGCATGACCCTCACTATTCAATAAAATATTCCCTGCTTTAATATCCCTATGAATTTTTTTCCTCGCGTGCAGGTACTCAAGTCCTCTCAGTGTGTCAGTGAGGACTGTCCCGATCTCATCTTCGGTCAATGTTTTCTTCCTTAATCTCATGATGTCTGAGACGGAGCCAGCACCACAAAACTCCATTACGATCTAAACATTAAAGTTCAATATGTCAGAGAATGTATGAAAAGTTGTCATTAGCTTACGTAAGTTCCGTCAAACCTACCCATAGGTCCGTATTCTTAAAATAAGATCCATAATACTTAACGACGTAAGGGCTGTCACATTGCTGCATAATTGAGATTTCTTTGATAATTTCTTGAAGATCTGTGTCGACTGGGACCTGCTTAATAGCTAATACTTGGCCGGACTCTTTGTGCAGCGCTTTGTATACGCTCCCATAGGAGCCTTCACCGAGTTTGCAGATTATATCGAAAACTTCTTCCGGTTGGCGGGCAAGGTTATCTTCGGAGAGCACCTTGAGCTCACTACATTCACCAAGCAAAAATTCCGATAATGACATCACACGGTATAAACCATGCTAAAGCTTGAAATTGTAAAAGTTAAGTAATTAACCTTTTATTTGACGGAGAAGACGCCTGTGGCTCCATATTGGTTTCTATCAATCACCTTTCAGGTGAAAATATTGCAAATAAATTACCACTGCAAACAATACCTGTTTTAATTAGGCTAACCTTCACCTTTGACTTTATAATATATATTGTCAACTTTGAGTCATCATCGTGGAGAAGATGAAGACAAAAATTCTAACTAGACTTTCCACTTTTTCACATTTTTTACTCTCCTATTAAAAACTCATGAAGCACCATTGGTTGAATTGAATTAAAAAATTAAGTTAAACTCGTAATTAGCACATGCTGACTCTCAAACCATCCTCGGAAAAATTCATTGATGTAATATTTATTGCACTGTAATGTAATCACAATCACAATAGGGTATTATCCTTTAATTATCCTTAGACTGACTAAAATAAATCTTCTATGCAGAAATCCTTGCGAATTTTTTTCTTCTCAAAGGCTCCCCCAAAGTAATTATACCGTCCTTCACACTTTCCTTCTTGACGAAGGACAAGGAAAGGTCAACCAAATCTGTGATTCACAGACAGACTTGAGTATAAAAAATTTCTGTAAAACAAAAAACATGAAAATTTCAACAAATCTTATGAAAAGTCTCTTGTCTATAGTCAAAAACACTAAAAACTATAAGCCCATTATGAAACTAAAGTTGTGTAAAAAAATCTCACATGTACAAAACTCACTTAAAACCTCACATGAATACGAGTCAAAGATCTTTTGCAGAGATTAGGAAGTAAAAAAGAAATAAAATTATGCTATTTGCACTCATTTACCTTTGTTATTGTTATCGAATTACACATTTGTGGAAAAAAATGACTAAACTTTTGTACTATTTTCAGATATAGCAAAAACACAGTACCATTTTACGATATACAGAGGTGCACAAGGTAATTAAGCAAATGGAAAATGTTCTCTTAATGAAAAGCGAATTGGATACATGAGCCAGTGAATAATGTACGTATTTTTCAAGAAAAGAGGTGCACCCTATTTGACTTCAACTCGACATCCTACAAGTGTTGATGTGATTGACGAAAGTAAACGTAACGTGACCAAGAGAGAATTTTTTTTGGGAGTATATCATACATCCCAATCATCACAAGGTGAGTAACCAACCACCCTTTTAAAAACAAGTTAGATTTGTACAGGTGAATGAAGTGATCTCAGAGTTGTGTTCTCAGCAACAACCTGGGTGGCTATAGTAGAGGGATCAGAATACTTAGCACCCAAGGCATTTTTATGTAAGCTTTACTACATCTCAATAGTAATTGGGATGCAGACTGAAGCCAAGAAGCAAGTTACTTTTACTTTCAATCATAATAAAAATTCTTTGCATGATTGCTCCTCTATTAAAAAGAACTTTAACATGAGTAGGCATACTCCAAACATAGATAAGTATCGTAGTAGATTTTTTTAGTTATAAAGCTGAAAATAATACAGTCTATTTTATAGATGGACAGAGAATAAATAACATGTAATTATAGAGCCACAAGTTGTGAGTGTGACTGAGACGGCTCAGCCTAAAGGGATATTTTTTGGCTGTGAATTACCCATATCCGTTTTTACACATTATTGCTCCTAATTAATTTGCATTTTAAGCCAAAACTTTGCTTAAAAAGGTAAAGGTTAAAAATGCGATTGAAATAGAGGAGAAAAAACAGTGATCTTTACTTTGCACAATTTTCTGCTTCCGGCTTCCTTTCAGATGAACACAATAATTATAATTATTCACATATACTGTAGAGATTTTTAATATTTCTTGGAAAATAGTTCAGAGTCAGAATCATTTTCCATACACTCCATCATCAACAATTTCCTGAAAGATTGTTATCAAACTTTTAAAAAGCCAGTTATACAAGAAGGAAATTAGATGAATGAAGAAAAAATGTTTTAGGAAAAGTATGTCCTCATTTTACTCTATTTTTACATGAACACATATCGTCAACATCGTCGTTCGAATCACATGCGAGAGGGAGTTGTTAAAAAAGGTTTTGTTGTTTTCAAGACAAAACAAACAAGATTAAATGTATTGATCTGATTTTCAGGACTTATTCTCTCGAGAAAATAATGCAATGACCTTAACAAGACAGATTTTCAAGAGATACTCCGACAAGTCACAAGCACACACACACTGTTTGTATTTCTTCCTCTATTTTTTTACTATTAATAATACCCCTCCAGAAAAAATGTCTTTATAGCAGAGATACTTATCTTCTACACACAGGTTTTTATTTCCTTGTAGCACACGAGAAGACGAGAGAGAAGAGTAAATTCCTTATTTTCGGTTCCGTCCGTCGGATATCAATATAAAAATGGATATATAGCCTAGAGCACACTGCTAAAGATATTATAATCGTTGTGTCTATCCGATCAAGTCAGTTACATACATACATATACACGACAGCTAGCGAATATTGGTTGTTTCTACACATGAAACAATTTCTATTTCCGTAACTCCACAACTCGCAGCAAAAAATCCTTGTCTTATGGACTCTATTTCACGAAGACATATACACACATGACGAGAGACGGAATAGGATTAGATGGCAAAGGGAAAACATGATGTTTAGTCAAATATCCTGTGTCAGATATTGGGATGTATATGTGTAAGTACATAAAATATTGCGCGTTGACTAGAGTGCATGTTTTTATTGAGATTTGGAAATGTGAAATGGAGGAACTGCATTTGATGTTGTGTGAGAGCTACAAAAGAATACAGTGTGGAATATTGCGAGCACACTGTGCATTTACGTGTGTGGAGTGAAGGAGATAAAATGCAGTAGTAAAAGGTATATTTGAGAGTAAATATATATTATGTGTTATGGCTATGTTTACAGCAAAGCGGATATTTGGAATTTGGATGGTGACTGGTGACTGCAGTAGTCAATATTTCATGTGTCCTGTGTGAGTTGTAACAGTAGCGGTTTGGCCGCTTTGGAAGAATAGTGGAATGGTACATAAGCGGATGGAAGGATGTACTGGAAAAAAGGATAATGCGGATTGTGAAGAGATGAATGAAGAAAAGTATGAAAGTTGTTTGTACTGTTGGTAATATTGTGAAGGAGGATTCTTTATCTACGTTGTTAAAGAGATGTTTAAGCGTGTGTGTTTCTGTATTTGTTGGTGGTGAAGGTAATGAGAGATGTATGCTTCTTGCGGTTTCTCTAGGTATGTATTATTGGTCTTGTTGAGATGTCTAAGGTTTTCTGTCATTTGATTTGGAAGCAGACAATGATTTTGTTTTAAGGTTGCTGAAATGGAGAGCTTTTTGCAGGACGATTTTGTTGGGTTGATTGGGTCGAGATTGATTTCTAAAAGTAATCGTGCCTATATTTGCACTGAACTGAACCTTGAATTCCTTGTCAACCTTACTATCCACTGTAATGAATGATACAGTGCTAACATGATACAATCTTTGTAATTGAATCAAAGATTTGGTAAAATACACGTCGAATAAAATTAATTGCACCGTTAGTCTGTCCTTGTCTTAGGAGAAAACCTAAATTCTAACTTTTAATTGTCTTCTGGGGCACTCGAAGACATTTCAGCGTTACGGTGTTGCCACAAGTATTTGATAAAAATTAGATAAAAATCATTCTTTCGAAACGCATATGTCAATCATGCTAATGTCAATCAGATGTAATCAATTAAATTATGAGAGGAATTATATAAGATTGACATATATTATCATCATATACATCGTGATCATGATTTAATCAGCACGCTCGACACTTCAATCTGCAAACCTCCATGGGTTCCATTTTAATTGAGATATTTAGTTTAAAAAATCTAGCATATAATAATTAATTATAAATATGGGTAAACTAGCTTTCCAAATATGGTTCATTTTAATCTTCTCCGTGCTCCTTACGCTGGAAGCAGTGCCCTTATCGAATGAAGAAGTTAAATCGAACCAAGCATCTACTTATCATAACCCAATTTTCGACGAAAGTTGGCCTGACCCGTATTGTCTTAAACATTCTGATGGCTACTATTACATGCCAAGGAGGGAAGATGATCGCCGGGGAATTGGTCTCTTCCGGACGAAAACTCTTTCAAATTGGAGAAACGCTGAAAAGGTTGTTGTTGTTCGGGCACCTGAAGGACTGATGAGTTTGTGGGCACCAGAAATCCATTTCATAAATGGAAACTTTTATCTATACTATGCCATGGATAATGGCGAAAATTCTAATCACAGAATGTTCGTGAGTCGCACTGTCAATCCTGCAAATCCCATGGGAAACTGGACAGAGTCCAAAAGGATGGTCGTTCCAGGCGACGACTTTTGGGCGATTGACGCCACCGTTTTGCAATATGGAAATGGTCAGATGTACCTAATTTGGTCAGGTTGGCCAACGGCTAATGCAGAATTTCCGCAAAATCTTTACATTGCAAAGTTATGCGATCCAGAAACGATTTGTTCCGAAAGGGTCCTCCTTGCTGAGCCAATTTATCCTTGGGAGCAAAACGGAGCTAAACTCTTGGAAGGACCTCAGGTGCTTCATAAAAATGGAAGAGTTTTTCTCATTTATTCTGGTTCTGGATCTTGGACAGCAGATTACAATCTAGGAATGATGGGTATCGACAATGGAACGGACCCAATGATCCCTGCCAATTGGTGGAGACAAGACAAGCCTGTGTTTTATAAGAATGATGCAGAAAAAGTGTTCGGGGTGGGACACGCTTCTTTTACCAAATCCCCAGGTAGAATAACAAAAGTGTAAATTTGCATTTGATAAAATTAAATAATAATTATTTTTATCAGTTTATAACTATTTACGTTTTATGAAAGACGGAACCCAAGACTGGATTGTTTACCACGCTATGGAAAATCCAGATTTAGGATGGGACAATAGGACTGCACGAATTGAGCAATTCTCTTGGAATCCTGATAATTCTCCAGTTTTTGGAAGACCATTAGGTTTCCAAGTTGAGTTACCTGCTCCAAGGGGAGAGTAGAGAAAAAAGTTTTCATGAATTTTAATTTCTGGAACAGTTTGCTTAAAATCTCAGCAAGCTTCAAATTTTGTAACGAACTGACACCATAAAGTTATCTATAGCCATTAGGGGCATACGTAACTTATTTGTTTAAATTAGGGGCACCAAAATCTATCAAAGGAAATTTTATATTTGACAAATTCATTAAAAATCTTATTGATTCTTTATTTTGCATAAATGTCCATCTTTGCATACGATATAAATCGTATCATCAACTTCATGCCACATACGTGTATTTTAGCATTCATACTCATCAAAACAGCTGAGTATTGACAAAGTGGTCTTGGTCTAACTTTTCTGCTCACTCATAATAGAGGGAATTTTACAGATGAAGAAGGATAGAGTTCAATAATTCTATCCAGAAAAAGTCATTCTTGTCCCGGGGTTTATCAATTGTAATCGGATTACTATACTTGTAACTTAATAATATCATTTTAAAGATATAATGACAAACACTTAATTAGTTGGTGGGGAAGACTACAAAACATCTACAACTGAAGAGGAAACTGTCAATGTCGGTTTCATTAATACCGGCACGAGTGGTAGCTAGAATTTGTAGAAGTGAAAGTGTGAATGTGATTTGTCCCCGTGTCAGATTCAGAATTAAGCCACAAGTTTCAAGGAATTATTGGTTTAGTGGGGCAGTTTGTGAGATAACGAGTTTGAGAGGAATCGATCCGTATTTCTGTCAAAACAGTTATAGTAATTGTGGAGGAGTAATTAGTGACAAAAAGATAATGTCTTCACTACCTCCAGAAGTTAAAGCAAAGTTGGATAAGGTGGCAGATGTAAGGATTGATCCTTCAGGGAAGTATAAGTATATTTTAATTAAAGTTTATGCTGTTGATGGGTCTGGAAAACATGTGGATGAGAATTCGAAAGTGGTGGTGAGGGGAAGAGCGGATTGTCCTTATCATGGTGAGTTTTTAACTTATGTATTACTTGAATCAACTGAACGGATTTGACAGGATCAAAATGAATGGGTCTTGTTTTCGATTATCATTGAATTTATAATTGACGTTGAAACCATTCATTTTCATGCAGGTGACATATTCGATAAGTTTCAAGAGGAAACATCTAATCTGGAGGGATTAGACGATGATATTCTAGGAGGGGGTAGGATTCTCCGGGAAGGAAATAAAATTTTGGTGTTTGGCTATTCTCAGGTGAGTCAAGTATTCAAGTATTCATTACGTTCTTGATGAACTTTGTTTTAATTCTCATCGGTATATCCTGTGCAGGGTTATGGCCAAGCAGATCATGCATTGACGGTGGAAATCTTGAAGAAGGAGTTTCCTACTCATCAGATTACCTGGAATAATGAAGGCTATTAGAAAAATATTTATCGTTGTCGAAAATTTCGCCGGTCCATTGTTAATGTCAAAATTAATTTTTTGTTAATGAGAACATGGTGAAGCGCTCAAATAAAATTGTAAAACCGTGAATATTTATTGACTTACAAACGCAACTCATTTTACAAAAGTTTATTTTAAATTATCAATACATTCTGTATTAAAATGGGTTTAAGCCTAACGAAATAATCACGTGTCTAGGAATTTCCCTAAAGTACTTCTTGGAAAGTGCCTAATGATAAATTTCCTTACTTCATCATAGGCAAGAAGGAAAACTGCAAAGGGAAGTGGGGTCAGCCAAACTTCAGGCCTAAATTGAAATTATCAAAATTTATTTCATAAAAAAACATTATCACTTTTAATTTAAAAAAATATTTTTTCGAACTTTATATAAACCAAGTTCACTGAGATATTCAGTCCAGGCACGTATACCAAAACAGCCGCAAGGGCGATCGCAAATATCAGGGCAAAGTTCATGTTTTTATTTCTGGAGAAAAAAAAATCAAATAATGAAAACATATCCAAGAATGATTAAAGTATCAGACAAAATAGATTTTTTAAAATTTAATGTTTTTCTACCTCATCCCTTTCTGGAGAAGACTGACTCTTCTTGCCTTGCAGCATATCACGTTTGCAAATTGGGTCAGAACAATTGCCACGAAGAAAGATGTTTGAGCAGCGAGTGACAGCTGGAATCTGGCATAATACGTCTACCAAACAAAAACATTCTTTTCTCCAAAACTTGCGTTCATATAAATGAAAACGAATTCCTCATAAATGAAATAGTTTTCCATACCCATTCTTGTCCGTACGAGTCCGTCAAGTCATTCACCGATCTGGCATGCCACTTTTTCTCAATCCCAATCAAATCTTTAGGAAGCCATCCACTTTGGGCGTAGGTCAAAAAGTACGCGAAAAATCCAGCAATACATTCTATCACAGCTATTTGTCCATATGTGTAGGATAGCAATCTAAAATATATTCCATAAGAATATTCCATGATCTTCCAGATAAGTCAGAAATCTGAAAGGAAATATTTGTTAATTTTCTTCTTCTTACTCTGGCGTTACTAAAGTCTGCTTCTTATGGTGGAAGGGTCAATGTCTTGAATGGAGCAAGATAAGCGTTCTGCACGTTCTTCAATGGTCTCGTTTCCTGGTAAGAGAAATTATAATTGTGTAGACATTGCAGCATTTAATTTTTTAAATGTTTCCCACCTTCAGTTAAAATGTTTACAGCACGAGCGATAGCCTTCGCTGTGACGGGATGATCCCCAGTGACCATTATCACGCGGATTCCAGCAGATCTACATTTCACCACTGCATCTGGTACTGCAGCTCTGGGAGGATCAATCATTGACATTAAACCGACAAAACGGAAGCCAAGATCCATAAAGTCGGGGTCTTCAGAATTGAATCGATAACCGAGTGGAAATCTATCCAGTGGTAGTCTGTAGTCAGCAAAGCCTTCATAAATACCAGAAAATTATTCACTTTATGTTCGGTGATATAGAAATCATTTAATCTAATATAAACTTGGGAATAATAGATTTACAGCAGAACCTAATACACGCTCTCCAAGTTTAGCTAATCCGAGGTAAGCCGAGTTGAAGATTTCTTTTTGAAAACCATCAACAAAAAATTCTTCGTCTCTTCTGAGAATATTAGTGCAAAGGTTAATGACTCGTTCTGGTGCTCCCTACAGTGGGAAAGTAAATAAATTATTTTTAGCTTTGTATTCAAATCATGTTGACTTGAAAGCATTCAAATCGAAGCTTTAATCAAGGTACCTTAATGACAAGCAGGTATCTTTGATCTGGAGTATTGGACATGTCGTGAATGCTCAGCTGAAACTTGTTTGTCGAGTTAAACGGAATTTCACACACTTTTGGAAAGTTTACTCGATACTGAGCCACGTTCCCTATTTGAAGTTCCATGAATTTCAGGATTGCCGTTTCAGACGCGTCACCTTCTACAGTTCTTCAAAAGCATTGGGACATGTAACTTACTTTCAAGCTGAATTAGATAAGTTGGTGGAAAATAGCATGTTTATGAATTAACCTCTTCAAAACCGGCACATCTTCTTGTCCTGGACGAAAATTTGCACGGGAACATAGCGCTGCTACATTGGCCAAAGCAGCAAATCCAGCATCTTTCAAGTCGAATTGACTTCCAGTAACAAACTCACTTGTATCTGCTTCTGCAACTTGACCGTTGAAAAATAAGTGGGCGACTGACATTATATTTTGGGTGAGGGTTCCTGTCTTATCGGAGCATATACAGGAAGTGGAACCTGAGAAATGATAAATATATGATATGTTTTAAAATCAATACAAAAATGGTTTTATCAATAGTCAAGTTTTCAAAATAAACCATAAGAAACCATTAAAAACCATATTAAACCAATTTCTCTAGCAAATTCGTACCTAACGCTTCCACCGCATGCAGGTGCTTGACAAGACAATGATTTTTCGCCATTCGTTTCGCTGTCACACTCAAAATCGTCGTAAATGTTACTGCCAACCCTTCCGGTACATTAGCCACGACGATCCCAATCAAAAAGAAAATTGAATCTGTGAGAGAAAATCCCATGGCCAAAGCCAGTCCAAAAAATACTCCTCCAAAGAGAAGCGATCTTATCGTCATAATTACAATAAATCTATTCATCTCCACTGCAATTGGACTAGGACCAGAGTCCATGCCACAAGCTAGCTTTGCAAGTCTCCCCATAAGTGTCTTATTTCCCACCCGGATAACCACGCCTTTTGCTGTTCCTTGAACTGCATAGGTTGAGAAAAACGCGAGATTTTTGCTTTCCATGGGGTTGTCATCGGTGCAAATAGGAAGTCTCTTTTGAGGTTCTGCTTCCCCCGTGAGTGCGGAATTGTCAACGGTAAAACTTTGACATTCGAGAATTCTCACGTCTGCAGGGATTAAATCACCAAAGTTAACTTCAACTAGGTCTCCAACTACAAGCTCCTTCACGTCTACTACCACACGAGAACCTTCCCTGTAAACAGTGGCAGATCGAGGCACCATGGTTTTGAAGGATTCCATAATACGGTTGGATTTGAACTCTTGATAAAATGAAAATGCTCCAGAAACGTGGACCACCACAAGGAGAGAGCAACCAAGAACTAGATTGTCATTGGAAATGTTATCCGTGTAAAGATATTGGGCACCGTAAGAAAGAAAACTGAGAATGGCACAGCCCCAGAGGAGTGAATTTAGTCCACCGATAACGGCATGGAAAAACTTGAGAATTGTTGATGGCTTGGGAGGTGGCTGGAGAAAATTTTCCCCGTAGCGTTTCCTATTCAGAAGAACTTGCTTTTCAGTGAGACCCTTTGCAATAAATAAAATATGGCGAGATCATAATTTGAACTTTGAAGGGATAAAACAATGAGATTTTGGGAGTAACGGAAAAATACCCAGTGGAAGTCGGTATCGTATCTAGACTCAAGTTCAGAAATATCAATTCTATGATCGTCAATTTCCCATTCTCGGTTTTCGGCCCGTTCCTCAAACGCAATTACATCTTCATCCTATTTGAAAAATAACAAGCGAAAGCTTGTTTACGTGATTGTTAAATTTTGCAAGAAATTGTTGAATGAGAGAAGAATATTCTCAACAGACCCTGGCCAACCGACTTCCGTAGATTTTCACTGGACGTAGGAAAGGTTTCGAAGGATCGTCATCCACATCCAACCATTCATCTGAGCCTTCATCTCCATTCCCTGGGTCGTTCTCCCATGAGTCCATCTTCAACATTGTAAAAGTCACACATTATAAATCTGCACTTCCCTTTGTATTCAGACTTTTTCCTTACATTGCCAAATCTCACTCACCGAGTAATTCTCATGCACCACTACATTCACAAAAGGTAATCCACTCCGCTCCATGTTTATGCTTTCAGATAAACGATTTCCTCCTAGGTGGATTCGGTTGTCGGAAACTTTTTATATATGAAAATTCTGCCTATTTTGTGACTTGTATGAATCAGAATTTTAATACGCTGTTTAATTTTTTTTACTCATTTGTGCAAATTCTCTTGTATTCTCCACTATCGTATTTTTCCACTTCGTATCCTTCACCCTCAACCTTTGCAGTTGGCACTGGGTCGTTCACATTTGTGAATGCAATGATGAATCCTCAAAAAATACATGTGTCATATAAACGAAGGCGTGGATATTTTATGAAATGTAAATTTCTCATAAAGAGTTAATAATCCCTTTTCCACGCATGCAGATAATATGGATCGGATTGTGAAGCTGTATGCATTAAATATATCCTAGGGATGTTTGAAAAAAAGATGTGTATGCTTTAAAGAAAATCATAAGGTACGTTATGCACATCTTTGATGAAAAGGATTTGTTAGTTGGATTTTTCTAGTTGCAACTGGATTCACCTTACCAAATCTTAATTGGTGTCTCCACATATGTGTCTCAGGAAGATAAGGATAAATCAAAATATTATGTTGGACTGAAAGACAAGCCAAGAAAGAGCACAGCTTAAAAGTCTATCTTGGGTTGGTGCAAATCCGACTTAATGTGTGTAGTTTAATGAAGAAGGATTACAAAATAGTGACATTTTCCTGTAGTAGGAGAACCTATGTTAGTGTTACTTGAGTTCTTGATGTACACAATAATTGCTGCGTGGACTTGGACATGTTAAACAGTGTAACGTAAATGTTAAAGTTTAATTTTGAGAAACGTAATCAAAAGTACACGACATACATAATATTCCAGGATTCAGTCTCAAATGAAAATCATTCGATGAGAAAAAATATAAATAAAATTAAACTGTCTTAAAGGGATCGCTTCCTTCCCAAGAAAATGTCGATATCTCTTGCTCCGTGGTAGCGAAGAGGAGTCACGTTTCTCTGATAAACAAAATAAGTCGGGACAGCGGTGACTTTATAGCTGGAAACGAGGCTGGGATGCTTGTCGACGTCCACTGTGAAAAAGCGAGTATCTGGATATTTCTCAACGAGCTTCAGAAACTCGGGCTCATCCGAGCTGCAAACTGGACACCATGTAGCGAAAAAACGAACAACAGCGATTTGATCAGAGGATACGATGTTTTGAAGGTTTAAATTGAGATCAGCACCGTTGACTACAGTGAAGAGGTGAGGGCCACGACGAAACTGAGGGTATGGAGCGGGGTTGACGGTGACAATGGATAATGTCACAAGTATAACTACCGTAAGCTTCATAGTTGTGGAGATGTAAGAGCCTGGGAAAAATGTAAAACAATGTCTTTAAAAACATGTATTTAAAAAAGAAAACAATGCAAATTCTCAAGGAAAAATTTCTCAAGAAATTTTAATTGCAAATTCTTTCAAAAATCTCTAATTCTTTTAGTTTACCTCGTCTAAAAAAGAAAAAAAGTAGTTCTTGTCCAGAATTATTCCGAAGTTACTCTAGCTTTGAGGAAAGGTCCAGCTCAACTACCAAATTTTTTCGATAGAGTCACTATTTATTATAAAAATATTCCACTTGCTCAAAGCAGGAATAAATTTAAACATTTGCTTACATTCCTCGTCCTGCGTAATCGTCGAGGCAGACAGAAAGTTTATCTCTGTGGAATTTATTAACACGCATTCTGCGTTCACCAAA
>JAHZNA010005206.1:0-12972 GCA_027743935.1 Sinodicranocentrus sp. ZH6 | reverse complement strand
CATTGGCAACATCATAGTTTGGTTCATTTGTCCTGGCAGCGTGTTGTTCATCGGGAACATATCCTGGCCTGGAATCATCATTGTGTTGTTCATTTGACCTGGAAGCATCATTGTGTTGTTCATTTGCCCTGGAAGCATCATTGTGTTGTTTTGTCCAGGAAGCATGGGACTATCAGCAGGGGGCATTAATCCTGGAAGTCCAGGAAGAGCAGGTGCTGGACTACTACTTTCATCTTGAGATTGACCACCGCTAGCTTCCGTTGTTGTGGTTGTTCCACCTGGAAAAGCAGGTAATGTTGGCGAATTCGTAGGAGAGGTGATAGGATTGTCGTTTGGGTTAGGTGTCGTGTTATTAAATTGCGGTAAGCCAGTAGCTTGTTCTTGACCAGGAAGTGTAGTACCATTGGATGGAGGCATTGGCAAACCTGTCGGAGTTGGATTATCCATAGAACCATTTCCAGGTAAAGATGGTAACATCGTTTGGTTTAGGCCACCCGGAATCGGAGTTGTGGAAACGCCTGGAAGTTGAGTTTGGTTCGCTGGTGGCTGAATAGGATTATCCATCGAGCCGTTACCAGGAGCACCTGGGATGGCGGGTTGAGGAGTTGTGTAATTAACACCTGGGAGTGTCGTGCCGGCCGGGGGTTGAGATGGGAAATTTCCAGGGAGAGCAGTGGTACTACTAGTTGTAGTAGATGTACTACTGTCATCTTCGGTTTGATTGCTATTGCCTCCACCACCAGGAAGGGAAGGAAATCCTGGTTGGTCTGATCCTCCTCCTGGAATTGTCGGTGCAGGAGATGAAGTTTCTCCACCTGGTATTCCAGAGGAGGGCAGTGTAGAGGAACTAATTGGATTTTGAGGCTCATCCGTGTTAGGATTTAGCGAATCATTCGCCATTGTTGATGATTGTTGACCTTCTTCTCCAGGGGTTGAAGACTCTGGATTTTGCGTTGTAGTTGTAGTAGTTGATGGGAAAGTTGGCTGTGGGAACCACGTGATAATGCCAGATGCTTGAGTGGTAGACGATGGATCGTCACCTGCTGGTGGGGGAGAACTTGTCGGGCTTTGAGTTGATGTCGGCAACCATGGAGCAAACGCGCTCGTGGATGAACCGCCTTGGTCAGATGCAGGCCCTTCTGTTGTGGTTGTTGTACCACACAAACTCTCCAAACCGGGTGGGCACTTTGGTGGACCAACGCCTGGAGGACCCATTGTTGAGGATGGATTCTCACTAGTCTTTCCAGGATGAGGACCGGCAGTAGTTGGCACAGGACGAAGAGATGGGCGCAAGCTTGCACTTTCGAGCATTGCTTGCGTTTTTTCCCCGAGGTCGCAACAACTTCCAAAATAAAAACGATCAATGCATGTTCCAAGATGGGTACCGTTTGCCTATGCACACGATATTAAAAGATTTCATTACTTATTACGACCTATTAATTAATTAATTGTAATTACGACAAAACAAGTTTTCCCTTACCTTCATACAATCCCATGCAAACATGCAAACACCCAATTGACCGGTTTCCCTATGCTGGCAAGATAACGGCCTGATATTCCTTCCGTTAGTTTCTGGAAAAGAATTAAAAAGCATTAAATATGTATGATGTATGTAAACATCAAGCCTCGTGTAAAACATCAACTTCTGGTAGTAAAAAGTGTCAAGCATCAATCCCACTTGTTTACGAGCCGGTACTTTTTCTTAATTCCATTAAAAAGTTCCTCAGAAGCCAAACTTAACAGGATATGTCTTTAACTTCAATGCCAATCAATATTATTTCATATTTATTACGAATATGAACAACGTAATAATATTTTTTTACAGCGTCATCAAGCCATAATTTCATCAAGCGTGATAAATTGCTCCTGTTCGAATGAAAGTCAAAGACGTACGGTACATTGCCCGTCTCACAGTCTCGTCGTGGGAAATTTTCGTTACACCACAGCATCAATTTTTCTCCACACCTACTACACAACCTAACAGTTTTATGTTGGTTAGCTTCTTCCGTGTGTCTCTGTTTTATCTCTTTTGGTTGACTGCATATCGTTTATCTTCCTGAGAAGAAGTGAAGAATGAAATGACTGCTAAGTTGTTGTACGGATGACCTTTTTTGGTATTGAGAGTCTTTTACTGGTTCGCTTTCGATAAGACGAGAGGCTGATAGAAAACATGGTGAGAAACTTGTCAGCATCCGGTAGGCAAATTTATTGAAAAAATTCTTGAGAATGTTTAACAACTAAAACATTGCGGGACTTACAAAAACTAACTGGTCTGCTTCAATATTTATTTACTGCAGATAAGGTAGCATTGCCCTGTTTTGATAATTTTTCTAAAACCTCAAGTTTTCCATATGTTTAATTTTGGATTTCAGTTTATTATGGCAAAAATGATGCAAGGTTTAGGGCATTTCG
Source organism: Sinodicranocentrus sp. ZH6 (assembly GCA_027743935.1). Lineage (NCBI taxonomy): Eukaryota > Metazoa > Arthropoda > Collembola > Entomobryomorpha > Entomobryidae > Sinodicranocentrus > Sinodicranocentrus sp. ZH6. The sequence goes on along the minus strand of JAHZNA010005206.1, from coordinate 10,560 downwards.
ACGTTAAGAACCCTAATTAAGATAAAAAATTATCTTAGGGGGTGGGGGCTAGGCTAGCATTTGGGCTAGCATATGAGTATAAAAATAATGAGATGTTATCGACTCCATCATAGTGAGCTTTCAATTAATCTGGCAGCAACAAACAACCATTTTGTTCCTCGCTGCCAAATTATATTGTTTGTTTCTTCTTTTTTTATCAAAATTAGATTAGATATATGTCCGTTCCTGATTTTGTGCAGTCTTGCAATTATGCATGTGCAAAATGCAAAATATATATATTTACTATGTTGTTCTTTGAAGGTAGGAAGAGAAGCGATGATATCTCAACAAGAGATACCGAGAAATTCCATAAGACCACACTTATCAAGTCATCACATCGTGATGGGAAGAGATACGTGCATTTGATGAAATGTGTGTATTTTGTATACAAGGAGGGATAAGTAGGGATGTGCGGCTGAAAGAAATGAAAGAGGAGTGCATATAATATTTCTCTGTTTCGCATAAAGTTGTGCGAGTACGTAAGGTGGTTACTTGACTTTACTCTTTTTTCCTTCTTTCCTCATGTATGTGTTGTGTGCATGTCGAAGTGGTTCATTCACCTTCCACAAAAGTCATTAGAGAATATAATACCATAAACCGACCAAGAGGGAATAAAAGGGAAGAGATGTTTGATGAGAATGATGATGTTGTGTGATGTGGTGATTGGGAAAAAAGATTTTTCAAAAGCACTTTCTTGGCACCTTGTAAAAATTAAAAAGATTATTTTATAGGAAGGAAATTGTAGGAAGACGCAAAGGCATGTGTACTCTTCCAAGAGTTTTATGACTTATTTTGTCAGGCTTTTAATTGCCACTGAACTCATGAGCCAATAAGTTATACCGTTACGCATATTCGAAAACTTTGAAAAATGCAGTTTGTGACATTTTTATTTCCTATTAACTGTACTAATATGAGCCAAATTCGTTTTTACGCTTTGGTTAAAATCGAAAATTTAAACGTGTACTTGCAAATTTGTTTTTCCCTGCTTTCCTTATACTTTCAATTAGGCATAATCCTCCTGATTGTTGTCTTTCTCATGTATATATTCAACGTTTCTTTGACATGGGAAAAACGTCCATGCAATCCTTGAGCAAACGGTAAACGCAATATATAACCTCATTTCCACCTTGCCATTTTTCTTAAAAGAATGCCAGGGTGAACATTAACTAGTGCCATTTAAATTTACAATGTTGTTCGGTGTGCCTCTGTACTATTACTTATGTACATGATGATATGGTAGGATGAGCAAAAAAGACCTTGACTTTTCCTTTCAAAGGAGGAAAATCTCTGCGCTACTAAAAGATTTTCTGACTTGCTCGGTTTAATAATTTACGGTACGTTGTAGAACAACTTGCTTGAAAAATTGTTTACTTTTTACACGTTTAAAAAATAGAAGCATGTGTGCACTCTTATCTCTTTCTACTTTTCATCTCGTTTCCACCAACCATCAAAGCAAACAACCCCGTCTCGCTTTTCATATATGTATGTGTGTATGAATTAGTTCCGGTCTTTGATGTTGATGTACCTGGCCATTCGTTTCTAAGATAAGAGTGGTGTTTTTGTTAAGATGATCAGATGATGATGAATACGAGCATAATAAGGATAATGATGATGCAATAAAGCTATAAAAAGGAGAGAAAAATAAGCGTCCATTGTACACTAAATAAGTGAAGATGTTTTTCATGTAAAAAAGGAATCCTAACGGGAAATGTACTTTGAAAATGTGGTACACTGACCGGCTGGATTTTTAAGCTATTGTGGAAAAGCACATGCATTATATGGATGGAGAGATAGGTAGGTACCTAGTATCTTTTCACTGTTTTCATTTCATTTTACGCTGTTACGCACACACACGTTTTGCGGAAGCTACAAAAAGGAAATCTGTGTGTGACAATCAAAATCATTACTTTTCATTTCTCTCTCCTCTCCCATGAATCTCCTCTTTATATTCTTAGCTCACTTCTAGCCGCAAAACAACTCTCAGCTTCAATGGCACTATGCTTACGTCACGTATTTCCGTTTTTGCATTGAAGGTAACCACATTATGGCTCTGATAGGATTTTTATATTGCTATGAAATTACGGTAAAAAGTTGGAATTCCTTTTTATTAAATTCTTTCACAGGAGGACCATCATGTTCCCCATGTTTTATTTTTTATTGATTATTATGAGAAGAGGAGAAGACTACAGGGGGAAAATGATATAAGGAAAGAAAGGTTACTCACCTCGACTCAAATTGGAAGACTCATCTACCTGCGATGATGAGGAAGATTGCTGAGGATGTTGAAGAGGTTTACCGTATCTATGCCTAACTTGTCTCGGGGATGCGGTTGACAAGTCTAAAACTGTTGAGAGTAATACTACTGCTGCCAGCAGCAATGTGACAGGGGATAAATTAGAGGGTAATAGTAATTTCAACATGGTTGATGATAATGAGGAGTGTGTCCACTGTTTCTTATTGTTTTTAGTCATCTTTTAAAATTCTAAGGATTTCCTCTTGTCGTCAGCTAGACATTTAGTCAGGCAGTGGAGGATATTCGCGTGGGATGATGAAAAAGTAGTAACGATGATGAGGAGGTGGACTCTGCTGGGTAGGACAACGAACGATAAGTAAAGATTTTATGGAAACTGCGGAGGAAAAGTCAATAGACCAGCAGCTTCTCTCGGTGTGTAGGAGGAATCTCCGATGGGGACTGATTTATTTTGATTGTGGGCTCCGGTCTCCTTACACTTCCATTTCTGAAAGGAAAAAAAACACAATAGTCAAATGAATGATTCATATGAATCGGTGGAATTTCGTTTCATAGCTCAATGAACCAGCTCAAACTTAATGGTATATTATCGTAATTTTTATTAGCAATTTATGTGTTGCATGCAATTTTATGTGTTATAAATTTACTATTGCATGCAAGTTGCACTAGTTGCACATAATAATAATGCTCTCAACTTGATAAAGGTAAAAGCGGATAAGTAAAAATTACCGGAAAACTGTGCTAGTGTGATAGAAGGTCATATTACTGTGATATAATTGCCTCAGTGCATGCAGTATAATATGCTCCACACAGACATCATTTAGAGATGTGTATATCTAATGTTAAATTAGTCACTCATCTGCCTATATTTCTTCTTTATTTTCTCAAGCCCAAGTACCGTTGTTTCGTCTTAATTTTCGATGAGTAGACAGGTAAGAGAAAAAATGCATGGGCTCGAAATTTGTTAAGTTGCACGGGAGTGTTTGCTGTTAAACTTCATTCATCACAATGGATGTTGCCTGCAGCTTTTTTTAAAAAATAAGCACATGACATAACAAAAATGATGGTAAGAAAGTCGGTAGCACAGCATAATAATAAAAACATGTAATCGAGAAATATAATCTGCAGGAAGGTAAGTAAAATAATATGTAAGACATGTGAAAAAATCCTCGCGTAAACAAGCATGCAGCGATCTTTCTCAGGTGCACTGCACGTCATGAAATTACTTGGGCTGTTATTAGCCCCGATCACTTATCACCCGCATGCAAATGACAACATGTGAAATTTCAGCGTGATGAATGAAGCAGAGAAATGACCGTTAGTAACGCTGCATGTTAAATTCCAAAATATAATCAGCTCATAAAGATAATGTAGCTTATAATACATCTTTTGTCATTTGTTCGAATGTAGTCCACTTCACATGCATTTTCCTCAAAGTTCTACACCACCTGCATGGATATTCAAATACAAAAAAGGAAATGCTACTTCCATGCATGTGCATCATATATATGCATGCACTAATTCCATTGCAATAGTGTCCCAACTACAGTTTTAGTAGCGTAACGTACTGTTTAAAGTAAAATGGTAATGGTAATAAAAATAAATCATCAAAAACGGAAACAATTCTTGCTGAAGTGGTTCAGATTTTCCTGGTTGTTCGTCTCGTCCTTAATAATATCGTGCGTATGTAAGATAGATAAGAAAAGTAATTTGTTCATAAAGCCATTTTATTGTGAAGATATGTAGGATCAACGTGAGGATTTACGGGTGTTTATAAGTCAGCAAGCACGGTCCTCCGTCCCATTTCTTCTCCTGAAGAAACGGGACATGGTGTGAAAAATGGATGAAACTATTGTGTTTTGTGTTAATCAAGCCATGATCTGGACTCTCATTATTTTTATGATGGATTTGTCCGCGATTTCTCAATGAGACACACACGAAATAGATGGGAAGTATGTTTCGTGAGCTGAAGTAGACGTAATATAAGTTAGTTAAGTTGCAATTGTAAGTGTTTTATTCCCTAATATGGATATAAAAGACAAATGCTGAAAGTAATTTTGAAGTCACGCCTAACTTAAGAAAAAGATTTGTTTCACGACGGTATTTCTGTGTCATGAAAAATCTCAGAAATTGAAACGAACCTCATGGAATGTGCTGAATCACCACCAAGACAGACGTAAAGATGGTTATAGTCAGTGACGTAAAATATATTTGAATCTTTTGTGTCCTAGATTTAGTTTTGGTGTACCGAGAAATGTTTACGGATGCAAATGCGTGTACAAGAAGAGCTCAAACTATCAACAACTTAAACCGACAACGATGAGTTGTCTTGCTTGCGTTGAAAGTATTTCAGGAATGTGTTCTCTCTGAGTACAAGGTACTCGTATACACTGCAATATAATGAATTAAGAAGCTAATCAATCACGGAAATTAATTTAAACTTGGCAAGCTCACATTGAGCCTATGTCCCTTATTCTGCATATTTACCGTTATTTTAGAGTTAGACGAGTCACAGGCATCTGCAAAATAGACGAGCGAGATGGCTTAGTGGCTCAGAGCCGTGAATCTTCTCCATAATCTACCAGCTAAGTTCCTGAATTCAATTTTTTGCTTAAGCTAATCATGAAATTAATTACGCCAAATTTATTAAAGTGGGCTAAAATAACGAATATTTGAATAACTATGCTTGCTAGGCTTCAAATTTGTCCTTGTAACGAGTACATAGGGACACTTGTCTTTTGTGCGAAAATTCGAGTTTATAATCTGTATTATATACACCTCAAACAACTTCGTGATATCATCCGTTACATTCAATAATACCCTAATTTCGTTATGCATGCACGTACCTTGTCCTTTTAGTGCTGTAAACGAGTCCATAATATGGCCCTATGAAGTATGCATGGCGCACCTGTAGCATTATTATATTTCTCATATTTCATATTACTCTATACTGGTTGGACTTTGGAGGAACATTGTTTCGTGTAAAATTTAGATATACATACAGCCTGGCACAACAAACTAGTATCGTGTTGTTTCGCTGTTTCCTATGCGAGATTTCCTCGAGAGAATTTAACCAGATAGCTTTTTCACTAATCTTCATTCATAACACCATATTATGCAGATTGCATGGTTGTAGTACTTACGTACGGCTCTCAGGAGAAAATCATTTTACCTGTTGGTAACTCTTGACAGGGAAACAACTACTGTTGCTTCTCTGCAATTGCGAATACTAAACCGCGTTACAGTTATGCTTCTGGGTCATTCATTTATTCACGTTTTTTCACAGTCGTCTCTGTCTATCCGTCCATCGGTTCTCAACGACGTATTTCTTATTTTACCTTACGCTTTTACACCCAACTTGTAAATTTGATTTTAGTCCGAGCCATGTCATGAATGACTTTGAAAGACGGATTTTTATGTGTTCATTATGAATCACGAAAAACGTGTGTTGCTTGAGAGGAGAGCAAACTTTACATATGCATGCATAAAATATAGGTTTTTTTTAGAAACAAAAGAGTATGCTAGTTTGGTGCGTATTCTTTTCGGCTATAACCTCATTTTTAACAGATCACGTTCGCAACGAGACCTAACTCACAAACATGGGAGATTGAATTAGTCAGCATCTCTGCAAGAACAAACTGCGTTTCTACAGTACTGGAGCTCATTAGGGGCATTCCTCTTGGCAAAAATGATCGCTGAAAATTAGCCTCTTACGATTCTCTGGAATGTTAATGATCCCTGATTCGCAAAACTAGTCAAGACAAGAGTGAATGATCTACTTGTTGGGTTGGTTAAGGTCCAGTGACAGGAGGAGGCAATTGCAGTGCAAACATTTTATTTTGAAGAAGATTGCATAAAATGGGGGTTTACAATTCCCAGGAAAGGAGAGTGATTTAGAGTGATAAGGCCCTTGAACTTGAAAAATTGAAGGCCAACTATTGAAGATAAAATCCCGAGAAGAATGTCTGCTCCCACTTACCCAACATTGAAATGATATGATGAAGATGACACAACTGTACTACAGTGTCAGGGTCAACTTCACAGTTTTGATCCCTTTTGATTTTCTTCAAGAAAAAGTAAACAAGGAAGGCGACTGATTGATAAGGAAAGGAACGCATAAACCTTAAGAAAAGACAGGGTTGTGTGGTAGCGTTTTTGAGAAATTCAACATGATTCCCTGCCTCAAGGCCTATTATCACAGTTACTCTTGGTAGTCGTGTCCCTGTCTTTTCATGTGGATATGCAAAGATGATGATGATAGGTAACAACCGTACATATATTGTGTATCATCGTGTAATCACCTGAATCTAGGAAGATCGACGGCACAATCAACAGCAGTAGCCGACCATCGTCGTCTATGTATATATTCATGTATAATGTACAAATGTGCTTCGTTTATGCATACGAATAGAATAACTAGTGTGCAATTGTGTGTTACATTCAATAGAGAGATACCTATAGTACATAATAAGTACGTTTTATCATCATCCACAACATCATGATCCGTCCGTGTGGTATCTCCTTTAAAGTGAAAAGATCCCGTTAGCCCCAACAGGTTTACCAAGCTCAAGAAACCAAAGCCAACCACCGGCTTTCGAAGACATGAGGAGTGTAGTGGAGGAGAGAGAAGCACTTTTTCCTCACGAATCTCCACTCTCAACTATAGCTGAGTTAATACGGGAAAAAACAGCAAATCCAAGGATGCAACAGAGAAGGTTGAAAGCAGTTTTTACGATGAATAAAAGCACGGAGAAGAAAAAAATATTGACAAGTTTTCTCACCCGTCTGCAAACTTCAGATTTTGGATTTCAACAATCATAAATAATAGTTAATAAAACAATGAAATGTCGGCACATAACGCGCAAATGAATGAACAAATAGGAAAAGGTTTATGGAATTGGTTCCACTACCTGAAAAATGGCTGTTAACAAAACAATACCTTGGGTAAACTTTTAGTTGTGTTTTTTTTGCAAAACGCGAAAAAGTTATTCATAGGAAAAACTTTCAATCCTTTCTTTACACGAAACACTACTGGACCAAACCAAACCACAAGGATAAAAATGAGACAGTATTGCATCTGGGTATGTCTACATTATGGGAAAAGGGTGCATGAAATGTCAAAAACTTTCTCATTCTCACGAAAAATTTAAGATATTATAACGTATATACAAGCTTCCATAATACAATGTTTCAATTTGACATGCTCCACGCAAACAAAAAAGCCGAGTGCAATAAATGTAAGCACAATATGAGATTTTTTTGTCTCGACCTATGACCTCTCTGTCGAATTGAGGTGTATGAAAGATAGGTTGATTGAACTCAATAAGGATGCATTTTGTTGCTGTTAATTACTGCGTCTATCGTAGAATTACGCTACCTACACACACACATCTTGTTTAATGCATATAATGCATACTGGGTGTACAGTAGACACTCGTTTGCAAAGAAGAGAGACGTAAGTAATCAAAGGTGATGTGATTGTGAATGTGTGTCGAGTCGAGTTAAAACCAGGTGCAACTCTTCGTCTTCAACTCGCCTTGGCCATGGCCTTTCACAAAAAGTACATTACACTGCTTACACATCGGCAAGACTACATCATACGAATAAAAACTGCAGTATTATGCAATGAATGTGAATGATCAGTAATTATGTAAGTATTTACCTTAATGACTATACCGGGTAATTACCCTGTTAATGTAAACGAGATGAACTTTTGTGATTAATTACATGTGCACCTTTCTGGCGCACATGCATTTGTAGATTTTATAAGAAGAAAAAACACCATAAAACTAATCTGTCGAGTACATCCCTTGTTAAAAACAGTTAGCGTCACTTCCGCATTCATTTGCTACCCCCAGAACAGTTATTGTTTGCACAATGTGTCATTTCTTCTTCGCATATATCGGTTTCATCTGTTTTCCTGATGCAATGCATATACGTGTGACTGTGCCTATGCAATTTTGTGGATTTTAAAGTTTCCAGCAAACAAACCGGTACAAATTCTCAAACAACAATAGATTTAACTCTAAGATAAGAAACCTGATGGTCAATTCTGATTATGGATAAGGTGTTGGTGTAAATGATGTGCAATAAGTGTAACTCAATCTACCTGTCTCAATGCAGAATCCCCGTTTCCTCCACTGACAAATTTTGTGATGTTTTGCTTCTTGAGACTCTCAAATTGAAGGACAGCGACTAACCAGTTGTTGCAAACTGACTTTTTCCAGCAACTTCCGTATTCACTTTTTATTCCTTTATCCCCTTCTCCTTGAACGAAACAACTACACGGGCACTCACATATAATGGGAAAACACAAGTGTCAAGAAAAACTGAACAAAACCGGAATTTCCTAGAAAAGGCAAGGCCAATTTTTTGTTTTGTTTTTTGGGGATTTCAGAGAGGGACTTAAGTTCTTTTATTCAAAGCATCGACGTCACCTCAATACGTAGACCTTGGCCCTGTCGTCACGTACCAAGAAAACCAAGTGTTCCTCGTGACACAATTTCTGAACTCACGTCAAACGATATGAAGGACAAAAGACAGAAATTTGTAAGCCTCGTAGCTCTTGAAATGCAGGTACAAAAGTCAAATCTTTGGAAAAAGGTGTAACTAGTCAAAGGTATAAAGGGACTTTTATAGATTCCGCTGACTTCTCACGAATGTAATATTTAGCATGGCAGTACTATCTACTATGTAATATTTAGCATGGCAGTATGGCAGTATAAGTCTACTATCAACGAAAGTACCACTCATGCATGAAATAAACGTAATAAATAAATAAATATACCCGTGTCAGTCAAACAATCAAAGGCACAATACCTGTAGATTCCTTCAGTTTCAAGTGATCTTGGGTCACTTTCGTAAAAAACATGAAGGTGCCAAATTAAAATGTTAAAAGACTTGAGAAACAACCGTTATGAACTTGGATTTATTCTCGGTAGGAATCTCACTCTATTCAATGTCCACGCAAATAAAGTCTCCCTTGTCGTGATTTGATCTACTTTTCAGGATATTTATGATCTTTCCTGATGAGCTTTTTAAGGCGGTCGCACAAAGTTCCTCTCGTTGCAGAGAGTCAAAAGATGAGGACGCGGACGGCTTCTTTGGCAAAGCACTTCTCACTCTTCTCTCTGCTGACTGACAAAGACTTTTTCGGACGGTGTTATCGTAGCCGTTGTACGATCTCCAATGAAGACAATATATAGCGGGTGAGTGAGTGATAACGTGTACTACACATGCATATATTGTCTTCATCCGCAGTTACCACAACCAAAAGATTGAGGAGTGTGTGAGCCTTCGTCTTCCTCTTTTTTCGTTAAGGTGTCATATCAAGTCCATGTTGATCATCATCAACACCATCATCCTCATCTTTTAACGTGAAACTCATGCAAAAGGCAAGGGAAAGGTATCGCATGGTAGAAGGCAAGAAGGCTGGCTGGCATCATGCATTTGTATGTATTTCACAGGTGAACCTTTTTCATAGCCATCATTTGCGACGATCCACAATACAACAAAACTCCACTTGGTAAGAAAGCTTTCATCAGTGAAGTTGGTCGGGTAGTTGTTTTCTTCGTTTCGGCTTTGTTGTCTATTTCTTCAAGAAAAATATACAGCTACCGCTGTGAATACGTGCATATGCAAGCCACTTCTACCCATACTCACATCTTAAGCTCTCCCAGAGGTGGCTACTAATAGGATAAATGAGTTAGAATACAAGGCACATAGTTTCGTATTAATATGCCTTTATCCATTGTTGTGCATGGAAGACGTAAAACGTAGCCATCTAGCTGGATGTACATTTTCCTACATTTGCTTTTTCAGGTGGATTTCTGCTACGATTTACTACGTATGATCATAATAATAGCGTACTTGTCAACCTTTACCAGGTTATATGCACAATGTGAATGTAATGTACATAAATATATTTGTATGAATGCATATAAGAATATCATGAATACATTGTGGTCGTATCATGTACTTAGACAGTCATTCAAGAAAAACTTGAAGCAGGTAGCAGTAAAGTTAGCAAGTCACCTGGGCTAAGGATAGTCAAATCCTTTATTGTCTAGAATTCTCATATAGAAAACAACGGGCTGTGTGTGCAATCAAGTGTGTAAAACATAGAATAATGTAATAATTTTCTGATTTCCTAATGCAATAATTTTTAAGGCCCTGTGATTCTCGCGTTTGTATCAAGCCAGCCAGGATGGGAAAAATGCATGTAAATTTTTAGTAGTTCGGGAAACAGCGTTCGGCTTGCTATCTAATGT
>JAHZNA010005205.1:0-15270 GCA_027743935.1 Sinodicranocentrus sp. ZH6 | reverse complement strand
ACCCCCACCCCCCTTAGGGTAACATTTTTGAACTCATGAGATGTTGTTAAACCTATTTATGGAAAAAAAAATCATGCCACGTACTAAGCAAAATCCAACCTTGCATACTCACCTACCTACCTACCTACCTACCTACCGGGTACATCTTGCTTTTATATATATGATTCAGTTTGATAAGATGCATGATGCAATCCCATTTCCCGTGTATGAGTGCAAAAGTACATCACCACAGAATGAGTACACTGAAGTTTTAGATTTAAAGTATAGTTACCTCGCCAGTTGCTTCCTTTACTGCACTGTAACCTTCATCGATTTCACTAGTGAGCAAGGTATAGAAAAAGCTATGGAAAATGTAAACGCTTGGATATCCCTCCTGTTTACTTCGCTCCTTGATTAGTTCCAAGTAAAAGTCCATATTCTGAAAATGAACATTTGATTAATTATGAACAATCTACTTAAAAATATAATAAAACTAAAACTAGAAACTTACTAGATCAATTAACCATTCGGTAGAATCATTAAAGATGGCAAGATCTTCCTGAAGAATATTCAAGGAAAATCCAGTGACAATTTTTTCTTTGGAAGGTTTTTCCAGCTATCGTCAAATAAACAATCACAGATCGAGTTTTCTAAATTTACAGTAATAACAAAATATACTTAAATATGTCTTTCATCAGTAATGCAATTACTTCCTACCGCTCTTCGAATTTCTTCAAACATTTCCAATGTTAATTGCGGCGCTCCTATAGGTTTGGGGTATTTCACAAGTATTTCCTCAATAGTAACTGGATGATTTTCTTTATCTGCACACGCATAGTAAAATAACAGATGACTTTTAAACACAGTAATTGTAGAAATAACCTCCGTTAAGTTACAAAATACACATTTACAAAAAGTTATACAAATAAAGCAAACTAAACATGAAGATGAACTGTCTGTCATGAACATGAACTCTAAACTAAAATCTAATTAGTACCTTGATCATAATGCAAATCTGGAAACTCAAAATCATCAAGGGTGCCGTTTAAGAAGGGCTTGCGTCCACTCTGATCATGCGCTAACGATTCTTTTGTCTCGGACAAGTGCTTTCTGATCGAAATTTTGTTCTTTTTATTTTTGGGGTGAAGTTTCCTTTCTGTAATGCACTCTTTGCTAGACATAAATGACGCATCCCGGACATTTCTTTCAAGTAATGACCCATCTTCATCACCTTCTATGCAGCAAACAAGTTCAAGTGTGGTGTCCCCATCAACATCTTTGCCAACATGATCGTAAAACTCTAAATTTTTAGTCCCCCTCTCGCACGCAGGTGAACATGGAGGTGTTGAATTTTCATAAATTACGTCTTCGCAGGCATAAGTTTCAGATTTTCTATCCCGTTCAAGACAAGAATCAAATTGATGCTTCCTGATCTTCACTTCTTCTGAAATGCAGAATGGGGCTTGTTTCTGTTCAAGATTTGAATCAATTGTACATTTCAAGCGGATTTTTGTTTTTTTTTCATCGTGGCGATTAAAAATTTTAATAGGCAAAGTATTAATCCGCTTGGATAGGCCAGTTTGTTCGCAACGATGTTTTTTGCTGCTCGCATCAACTAAATCATGTCTTCTGTCTAAAGATCGTTTTCGAATTTTGTACGAATTTTCTTGCTCTTGTTCACTTTTCAATTTAGGTGTACCTGTGCAAAAGAAGGTCTACCCGTTAAATTTTTTTCCAGTAATATATGTTTGGCTGTCAGCAACACATTTGTATCTTTCAAATGCCGTAAAAATTACCTTTTTCTGCACACGGCTCCCCAAATAATTCGTCGGCATCTATTTTTTTGGAGAAGCGAGGGCGAGTTATTTCAGAGTCGTGGATCGTAAGCCTTGGAGAGGGAGATGTCCATTTACAATCGTCAACTTCCTTTCCATTTTCTTCACTGCAACTCAGCAGAGCTTCTGACTTCCGTGGTGGTGTTTCCCATGGATTGTAAGCATCGTTTTCGTCCACACCATTACCCATATCACATAACCTGTTGACCTCCTCATCCTCATATTTATTTCTTAATTCCAGCAACCTTTTCTTCCCATCTTCATTTAATCCTTCATGTATTTCACGAAAGTAAGAGCTGTTTTCATTTAATGCTAAGTTCATCAATGCACTTGCAAACTCACAAAGGCTTTTTCCACAAAATTTTTCATGTTTGAAACCTTTGACTGCCTCATTTACCCATTCACACCACTTTGTTGAAATGAATAATTCTTCCGGTTCACCGTGCCAGTTTTTCAAAATAACCTTTAGGTACTTTTTATGATCTAAGCTACCACTGAAAGATGTTCTCTTCGTATGATTATTGAACTCGGTAGCAGAAACGGAGGATGTCTCAAAGCAAGAATTCCTGAAATTAGCGGAAAAAATCTTCCGCTTATCTTTATTTCCTTGTTTTCCGAGTGAATTCGCCATCTTTCACAAACGCCAAAATCTATCCGAATAATAAAGCATCAAGAGAGTTTTATATTTATGACCACAACGCACCTGCCGCTTATTGGCAGAGGTCGTTTTGGTGCGGCAAGGGCGACCCTTTGCTAAGGGTCGGCATAGTTCACATGTTTGACCTGTACTGTATGACAGTTGAACTTTGCACGATCTATTGATGCAAATGGCTAACTATAATTACACTTAAAATGTGTGTATTTGTAGGCCTGGATTTTTAGATAATTATCATTTTGCAAACAAATGGACTTCAAAGTTTTTTGTATGACAATTTTAAAACCCACTTCACTTGAAAAAAATACAATAGCGAAATGCCCACTTGATTCCCACTCACTCGTAGTGTTCAAATTGTCTTTTAGGAAACTAGCGGCGAAGATATTACAAATGCTTTAATTCGCACAAATACAATGAATGAACGCACTGCAGCTTTACAGTAAACACAAATATTACCAGATACCACTCCACATGTTTACACACACAGTATCGGAAGAAAAAACAGACGCAGTCATGTATACAGGCAGAGTACAGAAATAACGTTTCTTCTTGAAGCCAACAACACACAATAAAGAATTTTGCACCGAACATCTAAAAAGGCACCTTAACCTAGACTGTTTCCTTCCGCCATTACCAGAACTCAATGGCTAAACAGGATCCAAATGTACACTTGACGCAGGGTATTGGTATCTGTCAAACATTACTCGCACCGAAAAGTTTGGCAACTTTAACATCAGATTATTAACATTAAAGTTTTGAATATTTAAAAATAAGGCATCCTTGATACTGCACCATACGTTTGACTTCATTTTAGTCAAAATTTGATCAGTTTCCGACAAGTAGGTTAGTTAGGAGACAAGGGTACAAAACTAAGCCCATCTGTTGATGTCTTTGTGGGTGTTAAAAGTTAAAATGACTCCCAGATCACAGACTGATGACTGGATTTTATAGAGATAGAAATGCTCTATTTTACACAAAGTACTCAATTCCGTTGGGCTTCTTTACTTCTTTACACACTTTGCATCTCTGCAAATCGTGCAAATCTGCATACATTTACTTACATTGTTGAAGATATGCTTACCTGAATTTTGATATTTAATTAGCCAGATGAAGACCACAGATGGGGTCGATCGATAGCTTGACAATTAAAACAATGATTTCCTAAAAGGTTGTTTAAATATTATTCTACTAGTATTAATTTATTCGTGATTGGAAGACATTGAATTGATTTGGTGTAATAATTCTTTTTGACGCGAGCGGTTGTAGAAATAAGATGCTTTCCGCAAAAAAACTACTTGATGACAGATTTTGAACCGTGTCACCAACAAAAGCCATTTCATAAGTACTATACAATAGTACAAAAAATATAACTATTTAATCATAAGTATGTACAACTTGATATATTTGCGGAATCCCAATCAGTAAAACATAGTTATACTTTTATACTTCTCATTAAAATAATTAAATAATATATAAAAGAAATAAGAACTAACGATAAGTTATTGGAATTTGGAATTCCAATAAATATTCAATAGTGAATCAGGTGAATGGCAAAGGTATTCTTGGTATTTATGATTTGCATGTTCAGGCAAGAGATGGTATATTTAAATATGATAAAAGAATACAAACTAATGCACAATCAAAGAAGTTTTAAATGTGTGTGTTTTTATGTGTACAATATATGTAGGAAAGTACACAAGCATATGAAAATAAAATATACATGTGTAAGTCATTAATAAAGCACTTGGAAAGGTCAACTTGGGTCAAGTAAATCCATTGTTTATGGCTGTGTTTTAAGTGTTGTGGTTGTAGCTTGTATGTTGTAGAGAAATCAATACCCATCAGATTTTTTCTAAGAAAAGAAAAGAAAGTCGATACCCTTTTACGCTACTACTACCTACGCCATGTATCATTGTGTATTCATTCATTCATGATAATTTGTTGGTGAATTGTATATTTGTATATTCAAAATTATGCAAATTAACTTTGCTGTTTTATGTCAATGTCTATTGATTTTCTATATATATAATGTATAATATAGACTCTTCTTTTAAAAAAAATACCCCGAATTCTTCCATGCAGCTTCTGTTTTATCATTTGCAGATATATTTTAAATATATAAATGTAAGGTAGAGCTTCAAATATTTTGTACAAAATTGTTGCAGTATTTCCACTCACACATCATTTCATGTCCTCAGCTCGGTTATATCATGTTTATTTTTGACGGAGAACGTGTGAAAAATGGTTTGGATTTTTTTGGGATAATTCCTTTCCTGTCGATATGCATTTATTTTTTTATTCATAAAAATCCCATTCATCTATTATCACCATTTCATTTTACAAGCAATAGAAGGGTGTATGTACATAGCAATATTAACGAACTCATATTCAACTCCATCAATATCGTACATCAATGCCTCCAATTTGCCTAACCGTGAGGCTGAAATTAAGATCAATTACTGCATGGATGCCTTAAGCACTGGCAGGGACTGTCATTTTTATTTTCCATGTTACTTTCTCAAGCCTGTTAATAGTTTTTTGATCACTTTTTTGAGTTGAGGTTGAGGCGGTTGGCAAACCTTTACCACTGGAGGTGGTAGGTACAGGAGTTGGCTTGGCTTTCGTTTTTGCAGGAGTTGGTTTAACCTTATTCTTAGGCTTTGGTGTAGTTTTATTTCCCGATGTAATTTTACTGCTATCTTTCGTTTTCCCTTTCGTCTTTTTTATTGGATATGTAGATTCTAATCCTAGAAAATCGCAAATAGTTTCATACTTCCTTTTAAGGAAAGGGTTAGCGCTGTCCAAACATCCATATAATGAGTTAAGTTTTAAACAGTCGAGTTTGCTCAAGTTAAGTCGTTGTCCAATTTTGGTTCCCTTTTGTTTAGCAACGAGAGTAGGTCTAGTCCGATTTACACTGCATAAAAATAAATATATATAAATGCTGCTTAACAGTTTTATGAAATTTATATGTTATCGACACGACCAAAGCTTTCGACATGCACCGGGTTTCAAAAATGCTAATTTGTATTAGTAAAAGACGCTAAGAAGATCCATGATCATTGCGTTGCACACTTCTAGTACAAATTTACAAATGTTACAAACCTGAAAAAGTTTACTCCGTAGTGCATGATGCTGTTGTAATCATAATCATAAGGCAAAGACACGTTTATGTTTGCTAGCTTGTCAAAGTTGTTGATGAACCCTTGGTA
The DNA here is from genome assembly GCA_027743935.1 of Sinodicranocentrus sp. ZH6. Lineage (NCBI taxonomy): Eukaryota > Metazoa > Arthropoda > Collembola > Entomobryomorpha > Entomobryidae > Sinodicranocentrus > Sinodicranocentrus sp. ZH6. The sequence goes on along the minus strand of JAHZNA010005205.1, from coordinate 9,589 downwards.
AATATAGGTAAAATGAAATAACTTGATTAGTTAATAGTCAACTTAATGACTTGCATAAAGTTGTTAATTTAAGCTTACCTCTGACCACATTAGTTTTAACAACATTTATGTACTTGTCTCTATCCGGTCGTGATTGCTCGTGATATACCCCAAGAGCATGCATTATCTTCAGTGAAAAAATAAATACATATTACTTGATGACTGTCATAAACACAATATTGTAAGAATAATTCCGGCAGATATAGTTTTTGGATAAAATTACTTCATGTAGGGGACGTCCAATACCAGCGAAACATTGTGGCGACTTGCTATCTGGAGCCTGTAACGATACGATTTGTGGTCCACCCAAACGCCCCACATAAGACCAACATCTGAAATTAAGAAATAAAATCTATATTTGGCCTGCCGTCTGCCTGGGAATAGGAAGTCTATTACAATTACAAAAGGGTTATCAAGATCAAGATCAAGTCACTCATCTTACTCGTTACGTCAACGTTTGCATAATTCTGTTAACCAAATGATTTTAATCTAGAGGAGTCATACCCATGAGGCTTTTTGACAGGCCAGATTATAAGGTAATCTGGTTCTTTCCCATCCCATTCTTTAAAATCTATACAAGTAAAAAAGTCCAATATGTCTATCGCCGTTTTGACAATCCTATATTGTTCAGGATCTATTTTGGAAGCATAAAATCATTAGACCAACATGCTTTTACAATTTGCAATCAATAATTTGCAATTTAGAGTGTACACGTACGGTATAAATGGCTAATCATGTAATGTATTGTATTATTTGGCCATCGTCGATCTGGATATTTTTCAAAATTTATTCCTACTCGTCCTAGCTGAAAAAGAAACAATTGGGTAGCTCATACTCATATAGGACATAGGATGTACTCCTTATTCCTAATCCTAACTTGAAAATGAACACGGAATTTTGAACGAACTCTGACTGATCTCACCTCATTTTCTTGGTAAATTCCAGCCATATCGCCCTCAAAAAAACCTGGAGTAACCTCTGGGTCTTGGTCGGACAGAAGCGTTTCATCATCGTCAAGTAAATCCCGTTGTCTTTGAGCTATACTTTCGACTACTAAAAAGGAAAGGTCGAACATTTTCATAATGTAACATTTTAAAATTTTACCTGTATTAAGTTAAATAAAATATTAGGCTAACATGCTTTGTCCACAAGCTCTTGAATGGAGGACTGAGGTATAAATATGCTTGATGAGACCAATGCAAAACATAAAAAGGATATAATTAAGTTTAGTCCAGAGAACATCACAGCGACCTTCATTATGTCCCTAAGTCTAGTGTCGTTGAATAACCGAAGGGTATATCCGCTTTTCGATTTTCTCTGAAATAAAAGTATGCAATAATATGTAGTATAATGTATGTCATGCTCATGGCTAATATGTATAAAATTTCTAATTATCAATAGTGTAGCATTTAAATGGTATTTAAAAAATCTCTGAATCGAAAAATATATTGCATTGCACAAAACTTCCAAGTCCAGATCAGGAATCGAGAGGAATTGAAATATAAGGAAGATAACAGCTAAAATTAAGATTTATCGTATAATATCCAAGTCCACTCCAAACCCAAATCATATCATCATGATCATTATGAGTCGCAGTCGCAGTAACGACAAAACTAGTCTGCAGTTAGGCTTGCTTCCTATCACATGAAGCCCTATCGTATAATAATTTACTTTGCTAAAATAGACATCGCTCGAACACAAAGTCATATTGTTTCAGAAAGCTCGGAATTTTTGCATAGTTTCTTGCAACTATGCACTTACTACGTACTACGTAAATACTTTTGAAGCGAATATAGTGATCCAATTCCAATTATCAAATCAATGGCAATGGCACATAGCCCTCAAATGTTACATGCACTGCCGGTGCACCATAGAAAAGCACATGTGATTTTTATTTTGAGCGACTTCGGTCATCAACACAGCTGCACATCTATAGAATACTTGTTTGTAAATCGCCGAATGAGTAGTAGCAACTTTTCAAGTACTGAAATGTGTATTTTTACAAATACGTGTACAAGCAGCTAATTTGCGTAATTTATTATGTAATTACTATTCATTTCGCTTGTATTTAACAAACCTGTCAAGTATTATTTTTTATACATTATAATTTTATAGAATAAGTAACATCACCCCCATAGTTTTAGAAATTTAAATTACAGTATCATAAGTTCAGAGAAATACAAATTAATTATATAAACTGTAACGAGATCGTCTCAATGCCCTTTTTCAGTGTCATGTTATCCTACGAATAAATCGCATTGCAGTTTGCAGTGTGAATCACGAATGGTGAATCGGAGCAAATGTTGGAGGCTCAAGATTAAAGGTGAAAGGTAATGGTTATAATTTTTGATCCTTGGATGTCACTTTTAGTTTCAAATTCATTTTTTAAATGCATTTGCCCTACACATATTATGTATTTCTATTTCGCTACAATATGCATGCTAGTATGCTAATGATCGGGTAAGTTAAAACTAGAGCAGAAGTGGCAGAATAAAAATAGTTCAGATAATTGATAATGAATGGAATTTGTTCACCCTTCCCAAAATTATACCAATATATTGGGTAATTTATTTGCTAATTACATTACAATGCTTGGCTATTTTCTATGTGTAGGTTAGGGTTAGTTTTACTGGCCGCTTTTTAATAACGCCATGATGCATTTTTTTGTATGTAACGTAACATAATTTGGACAGAGAATTTAAAAATCAGAGAATCGATAATACACCTACTTGAACTTTACATAATTATATTAATTTAATATACAAAGTGAGTGTAATATATAGACACATAGCTCTGGCTGAAACGCCAGTTCGTAAATTAAAGCGAGTGAATGAATGTATTTTTAAAAGATCAGGTTCTGCAGCCTTTTAAATACAGTGAGAGAATATTTTTTCTCTGGTTCTTTCAGAAGAAAATGGCTATCTACTACAGGTACTCTCATTGTGTAAATGCATTTATGTTATGTTAATATTATATTATTATGTAAAACAGGTCCCAATAGACCTCAGACCTAACTATACCAATAAACATTGTCGCATTTTGTTACTCAAGTTGCATTTGACAAGAGTAAAATGAGTAACTACGATTATGGAATTTGGCTGTTCAAAATCAATTACGTGAGGGTATGTAGTTTGTCATTTACAAATGACATTCCTAATAATAAGCACAAGAAATCGTAATTCTGCGAGATTTGCGAAGACCTGATATCGGTTATCTGTAGATTTCTGTGAATTCAAAGCTCTCAATCAAAGATATTGATTATATCTCACCAATTGCAACCTTGCAAGAGCCTCTACGTAAGAATTCATTCTGAGCTCCTGCCTGAAACAGATATTCTTAATTTTTACATTTGACTGCAAATATTTGGAGTTTGTAAACCACTAGCCTTTTAGCCTTTTAGGGTTTAGCCTTTTGTATGCCGGTATGTTAAGAAGATGTTAGCTCTTGGCTCTAGGTGATATTATCATAGCACTGTACTTGAAGTTCCGGGTATGGGGCGATTTGATTTGATCCCAACATTTCCAACTTACTTGTTTTCCATTATGTCACATGTCACTTAGTAAATTACGTAATACTCGTACCTTATACCTGTCAATAAGTTTTAAAAAACTGTAATATTCCAATCTCATTCAGCTATACTTTTACTACATTACTATTATATTTCAGATTAGCTGAAACCGTTAAGCATTGTTATGAAACATATGCCATTATATATCAATAGTCATGAATAAAAAACTAGTGCAGAGGTGATGTGACATAAATTGAAACGATTTAGTCGATTTACGAACCTTTTTTTATTTTTTGTGTTGAAAATGTCATACCAAAATTATGGCCTGGGATGTGATACTTGCTACGTTGTTATTTTGTTTGATCATGACAAGACGATGCAAAATAAAATTATTTAGTTTTTTAAGAAAAAGAATAGGCAAAAGTGAGTTACTAGTTACATATATATCTGCTTTATATAGATTCGGTGTAATTATGTCTACCACTAGCTGTGAAAGCCCGTGGTTTGGCGTCAGGCACGTTTGATTCACTTCACTTCTCTAAAAAAATCTCACCACATTAAATAAATACAGCGACTCAAGCTATTCAGGCTGAAAAATTGTGGGCACATTCGCGTGTCTCTAAATCGTTAAAACTGTCCAAACTTCTTAACTTGCCAGGACACTACTTCATACTGTGTTGGTACTCAACTGCAGGTCATTTCGCAAAATATCAAAAAGATTCATTTATTTAGACAGATACGAGGTGTTAAATAAAAAATAACACATACCCTCTTCAGATATTTCACTTTACTAAATTTCTTTAAAAAATGTTGAGGCTAGGTAGGTGTCCTCAGGCAATTACAAGATTAAATTCATCAACTTGGCTTTTTGCAATGGCAATAAGTTAGGTACACAGCAAGTATGTAAATCCAGTAATGATAATGGTGGATGTTCACCTAACACTAAACAACGTGTGTAACTGGATGTCTCGGAGTCATCTGAAAGAAAACAAAAGTTTATCTGAAAACACGGGAGGAGCAACAGAGGTACCGCAGCGTAACGTAACTGTAGGTTGCATTCAAAACAATATCGTTGTCGTGTTACACAATACAACTGCCATTAGGATAAGCAGAGGACTTGTTTTCTTTGCCATCAGGATTGCTTGCATAAGATTTTAGAGGAAGCAATATGTTTGCAGACAGTTTGGAGTATGTGATTGGCGATTGGTACTGAAGGCAATGCGTAAACAAGCTGTTACATAAAGCGGAGCTTGAATTTTTCTGTCATGTCAGCTTCGAAACTTCTACGCTCTTGTTGATATCGGAAACAAGTTAGGTAATATGTTCAAGATAATCTCTTCAACTTTTAAAGAGAGACAGCAATCTTTTATCACAGATGCTGAATATGTAGGGTTACCAATGGCTAGTTCGCAGGCGATTGATATGACGAGGTACGGTCTTGAGACTTTTGAGAATACACACTTGTTGAATCAGTATTTCATGTCCATGGCTGCAACTAGGGTTGGTGGTGGTGCTTTTTGTTTCACTTTATTCTTAGCTCTTCTCATTCAGTCATTCATGAATATATTTATAATCAGAAGAAGTATATGGAAATTAACATTTTCCATTTAAGTCTTCCGTTTATCTTTTGAGTATCATGTCTCACCTCCTGTTGAGTGGGCTGTGGTAAATAATCTCTGACGGGTTGTTTTTACTTTTTACCTTTAGGGTCATACCTACGAACTGAAAACTAAAATGTTGTAATTGCATATAAATATGTACTAGAGCGAGAGCAGGATAAAGTTGAAAAGTTGTTATATGTGTTTTTTATATTGTGTGTATAGGTGAGTCTGAGCAAATCTTATTTCACACTTGACATGTACTTTTATCAAGATCTACCATTTTTTTCGCTACTGGTATATGTCTGACAGTATATGAAAGCAGGCGATTGTTTGAAATCTCATGTTATGTATATGTATTCAGAAAACTACGGGTATTTTTATTTATTCGAATAGACGGAGATTTTACTGAAGCTTTACGCCAACGCTTTGACACAACGTATTTCTTTTTGCTTGTCACAACTTTTCGTAAGATTTGCAGCTATTGCTCCAGGATTGTGCCGTTTGCTTTCCCTTTATTTGTAATTTATATAACGAATCTACACATTTTCCCCATTCAGCACTCCACCTTATTATGCTTCATGTTGTTTGGGTGTTCTTTACTCGAGCTGCATCCATATTCAATATTTGGCAGTGCCTTTTTCCGTAAATAACTAACTAACTATATCTAATATTTAACGGTTGAATAAAATGAAGTTGTGCATACATATATACAGCTATATGTACTTGGTGTTATGATGGACCAAATGGTCCAAAAAAGCAAAAGATAAAAGATTCGATAATATGGGTAGACGTTTCATATAATTCTGGAGACAATAGGCAGGCATGAGTATATAATTTCAATTCACCAGTACCAATTTTTACAAAAATTAGTCATAATCATGTGTGCTCAATGCAAAAAAGTACAAAAAGGATATACGCATTACCAGAAAGCGTTCACTCAACTTGTTAGCTGTAGCTATTGCAAATTGCAACTGATGTGAGTGATTGCAAAAAACGATGCTAGAATGAAATAGTATTCTGTGAAAAAAACGAACCATTATAATTCCAATGGAATCGTGATGTATCGGATTTAACAACTGCTTTTCTAGCTTGCGTCTATGCTGTCAAAGAGTTACAGGTCATATTTCAAATGTTGTAGCGTCTTGTTAACAAGGTACTTTTCGTCTTGCACGAATGCGAATGTCAAGTTACAAGATTTATTCTTTGGTTCGCCTCATCCTCATCTTTAAGTATTTATTGAATTGAATTGAGACGACGCGGGCGGTGGATCTTTCACGCTGCATTTATGTGTTTATAATTTGTCTGCTGGGATGTTTTATGGAAAGACGAAGAGCACACTGTGACAGTCATCTTGTTGTTTATATTTGTCATTCTCATTGTGATTTTAAGTCTGTCATCTGTGTATATTATGAAATGAAGATCTTGACAATGACAAAAATGATACATGATCATGATGCACACACACAACATTTACAAATACAGGCTAAGACATACGAAAAGATACCATGCATCTTTGCAATTCTGTGTTGACGCTCTATAAAGAAGTTCAGCGTGTACAAGTAAAATGCAAATTTTGTTCGTCAATTTTATCCGAAAATAGAAATGTCCGTAGGTGGATGATTCATAGCTTAATCAATTATTCTTTATCGGTGAGGTTACTGCCAGCATTTTAACTTCAAGTGCTAACCACACAACCTTACCTCGTATACTCGTGCAATTGCTTTCATGCTGCCTGTTGCATTGTTGTTGTCTAATAGTATTTTGAGGAAATTCAAGAACAACAGAGGAATCGCTAAATATGTACTAGTGGTTGTGTTCGCGACTTGTAAAAAATAGCTGTTTAAAATCCCCATGAGCATCTGAAACTCCCAGAACCTCCAAAGAAGTTTGGGGATATGCTTATGCTCTGCTTTGCACATTCAGTACAATTCACTTAAGGTTAAAGGACTTTACGGAACAAAGCTAGAGATCACTAAACTGCAGGCATAAGACAACCGGTAAATATCTGAATGGGGATGTAGTGAAGTAAAAATGGCTTCATTGTATGCTTGGTTATCCATGCATTTTTCATTCTCCAAATCATGTTTGGTCATCATGCTCGCCAACCCCTCTTATTGTTATAAATATGTATAGTCCTCGGATTATGTCGTTGGGGAATATTCCTTGAAATCGCTCATAACAGTTTCATAACTACGTAAAATGGAAATTACTAATGTATATTTTTCGTGATAAAGATGTACTCGTTGTAACCCCTTCTGATCTATAATTAAAGCCTTGATGTTGTTTGCATGACTGCAGTCCCATGCATCCATTCAAGATTTCTTGCTCTCTGGTCTGGCCTGCGGATATACAGGTCCGTTGTAAGGGTGGTGGTAATGATCATCGATCATGACCAAATCGATGAACTTTCCATTAAAGTTTTATGGATTTACTCTTGTTAATTTTCGACCGTATATTTCAATGTAATCAAAATTGTACATGGATTATTATAAAAAAACATGGTCTAACTCTGGGATCTGATATAATCATGGAAGTACATATACATAACCTGAAATTCTTACAAGTCACAAGTTAATCCTGAAGTGATTAAGTCAAGTGGCAAAGTAAGTAGGTATATACTTTGAGGCAACGGTGAGGCTAATTTATGCATGCCATAATTATAATTTGTGCATTCGTCTGTTCCTCGGCATAAAGTATCATAATGCCCCGTGCAACAAAATTATCTAATGATTATGACCGTGTATAACTGCGTAAATAAATGCAAGAATATTAACCAAGCTAACAAAAACCGTTTGATACTTAATACTTAAAACTTTTCAACCATTAATATGCTTCACTATTTTTCTGAATTTTCAGAAAGCTTGTTATTGCATCCAGAATTTAGCTGCCCCTTGATTTTTAAAAAATCCTTGAATCACAAATGTACACCTGTTCTTGGCTGATTATAATTAAGCTCATTCTTACGATGTTTGACAGTCATTAAACCTTCATTAATTGTTACCAGAGTATAACGTGGCGAGCAGAATTGAAATTCCCATTTGTAAGATTTAGCTTCCTTACTTAAGCTTATTAGTTTTACGAAGTATTCGGTCATAGAGGAATTCGGTAATCGGTAATTGATTAGACGCAACCAGGGTAGGATATATGATTCTGCATAAAATGCTGACTGCGAACAATGCATCAAATTCAATATTAGAATTAAATTCAGTTACTGATCCAGCAGTACTGTAATGTGAACATAAATCTGCCCTTACCTGAATATCTCTCGTTATAAAGGTTGAGCCAAAATGAAAGCACATGGACGTAAATGAGTTTGACTCACATGACTCACTGCTTTCACTTTACCCTTATAGTTCAAGCCTTGTTTAGAAAGTAATGTAACTGTTAATACTGATAGATATAAAAATATTATTGAATACTAACAAAGTAACAAACAAGTTAAGTTATGCAATTGGCGATATACTCATGTAATAAATTATTCAATTTTTATGTACGCATCAGCGCATTTCTAGTTAAAGCAGATTCACATGCTTATGTGATCAATGACGTATCAACAAATTATGATACTAATCTTTGACCATTGACTTTAAATTGTAACTAGTAAAAAAATCTTCAAAGTATGCTTGAGTTGAGTGTAATATGCAGAAGTCAAATTTTAAAAACACTGTTTTCGTTTTTTATAGAAAATGAAAATTTCAACCAGGGAAGGATTGCAACTTTGAATCGAGAAGTGCTTTAATGTAATGGTGGGATATAATGAACATAGAGAGCCGCATTTATCCGAATTTTGGCAGGGTATTGCTGGAGTTTTTAGTGGTATGATTGTAGGAATCCTTACCTTAATAAATCATGTAATGTTGCACGTACAATGTACCAAGATTGGAAGAACTTGAAGCTTCTATATAAAAAAAATCGTAGTAGTGTGTATGTCTTTGCTCACTCGTTTAAATTCCCACTTGAAATCGGCTCGTTGGAAGAATAGTCTCAAACAGAATACTATAACAGCTACTATTATGTACAAACTACAAATTATTAAAGTGTTCAGTATTCAAACGATTGACGAGACTCATTTTGCCTTCCGCAAGAAAATCGTACGTCCACCAAACACGGAGGATATTTGCATAGAGCATTATCATGGTAAATGGTACGCTGTATCCTAATATACGGGTATTTCCGGTATTTGCAAGAAACTTAGGTCATCGTTGCAATAAACATTCGAAATTTATGTAATTTTAAAAAAATCATTGAAGCATTACAGCTCGGCATTGTTGTAAATTAGACATTGTTTGAAAATCTCTTACTTTTATTAGAAAATTGAACAACGTTTGAGGGAATTATTATTTAATATCGTCGAGCTTTCGACCCCAATTGTGGTCTTCTTCAGGACACATCTCACTTTTATTGGCGGAAATCAATGTACATACTAAGGAAGAAAAAATAC
>JAHZNA010005204.1:0-32397 GCA_027743935.1 Sinodicranocentrus sp. ZH6 | reverse complement strand
CAAAAACTCTTTTACCAAACTATCCGCAGGATCTTCCCTTCGTCCGCAGAAAATATTTAAGCCTTGTTTTAATTTGTTTGTACAAACTAACGATGAGGAACCCATAGTTGAAAAATAATGGTAAAGAATAAATTACATATGTATGTGTTGAAAAATTTTGTATTTTTTTGCGTCACAGCTTACATTTTTTGCGTCACAGCTTACATTTTTTTTAGACAGTATTAACTTGTAAATAAGATTGCTTTTGCTAAAACAAAAATATAATTCTACTTAAATTTAAAACTAGCAGACATTACGGAACGTATTACAATGAAGTGTGGTATGTTTACTTTATTTCACAGCGAAACACTTTATCTACGTTTAATCACTTTCAGCGTTTCCTTCAACATTTTTTGGTAGATCAATGTTAAACACTACAAAAGCTGTTCGAAGGAGCAAAAAAAACTGTACTTTCCGTGCATCATTAATATCAAGAGTTTTATTTGTTTTTCAATTTTTATGAAATACAGTCCAATTGATGTTATTTAGACATGTTAAGCTTAGGCTACGAGGGCAGACGCTGTGTTTGACTCATACTTCCAAGTAGGCGCTAAAACTCTTTTCGTTTTATAATAGCGAGCCAATCTGTGGATACGGGATTCAACCAGAATCAATCTGAATTTAGAATCCTTATCTTTCCTGTAAAGAATGGATTCAGCATATAAATATTGCATCCTTACAGGCTACCAGTCATCTATCGATTGAATTAACTAAAACTCTGAACATAATACCTGTTCTTTTCCAAGTGTTTACGAATAGAAACTGCTTTCTTAATCAAGAAATATAGATCCTCAGGAATGTCTGGAGCTAGCCCCTTAGCTTTCAAAATTCTCAATATTTTAGAGCCTGTTACAAATCGAACCTGCGCAACTCCATGAGAATCCCTAAGTATACCACCTGCATGGAAAGATCAGTAATATTGAATATAATAATAAAGGGAAAAGGATTGATATTAAAATTTCCAACGCTAAAAAAGTATTTAATGTTCCTTACCGATCTTTGATGGCATATAACCCTTCTTGGCTAGCAAGAAAATCTGATCTTTAATATCTTCAGGGCTTTGTTTCAACCAAGTTGGTACGCCACGACGGTATGGCAAGGCTGACTGGGATATACCCTTGCTATATAAGAAAACAAAATAAAAGGTTATTCATTATTTATATAACTGCGTAAAACCTTATCATATAAATGAAGAATGTCCTAGCTACACAGTTCGATTACTATTCAGTAGCACAATGAACAATGCACAATTGGCAATGAAAGTAAGACAACAGACAACTGACAGCCAATCACAATATTCAATTATTACATTCATCTTCCTGCTAAGCCCATTGTTCATTGAGTTAAAGAATTATGTCCTCCTCCCTCATGTATAAATGTGTGCGATTGTTTTCAAGTGAACAGTGAATGATTAAAACTGAAACCCTCCTCAACTGGAAATACGCAAATCGTCAAACTATTCACTTTTAACAGAAGACCCTGTTGTTAGGAAAAGTCAGCTGGGAATAGTTTACCGCCCAACAGAAAAACGACAGCTGACAATGAAATCATTTAGAAACGTTGATTTGTACAACGGACTAGAGCCGCGAAAGGTGAGTATTTAATCAAAAACTTATTCCTCTTACTGAAAAATGGTCATATACAAAAGTCTGACAGGCAAAAGCAAGTAATACATGTGCCATTTTGCTTTTATGAGTACATAGCGGCAGAATAAAAGTCCCCTATGGAGATTCCGCCGCCAGTTGCCAGTTGGTTTATTTACGGATTTTGGTAATCCTGAATCCGAAAGGAAAGGACGTTTTATAGAGTCTCGTGGAATTTTGAAAAACACAATGGTAGATGGATGGACCTTTGTGTTTTTTGGACAACTGTCAACTATTCTGAACCCTTACCCTAATTTCAACAAGATCAAAGATACAACAAATAATGAACATAGGAATAAGTCAAGGTCAAGTCGAAGTCAGTCAATCACCTGCACCTTAGTATCGGTTTGCGTTTTTCTATCAATTTACCAATAAAACATTTCTTTAATTGTTTGTTTATTTACTATTGTAAATAATAGACTTTTCGTTCTAACCCATTATATCGTCGATTTAAATAACAACATTGTTTGACTGTGAATAACCGTCATTAATGAGTTTACTAATGACTAGTGTCAAGTGTGTAGTAAGATCCTGATAACTATTTAACTATCCTATTTCAGAATTTCTTTCCTACTACCCCAGCTGACACTAGCTACAACTTGAAACTGACATTTCAAACTAAAATAAATCCCTGATTCCATGCAAAAAACCATTTCACGCACTAACATCTCTGTGAACAAGAATGCTTTCCTCCAGTAAAACTTCTTCAAACTCCAAACAAACAAAAACTTACCCAGGCGCGTGCATACGACCCATTCTGCAATTTGTAAATTACTTGCCAATTATATTTTGAAAATGAATTTAATTTATTGTGTGAGTAACACACAAAATTTCCTATGATCTTCTCCGGTATGAGGACTAGAAAGGCCGTGCTTTGACTGTCTTATGTTTTCCTCCATTTTCCTATCAAACTAGTGTGCCCATGTGCTCATAGATAGCTCACCCTCTTACATGTCGCAGAAACCAGTAACGAGCACAGTCAACAGTACCAAAGAGAAGTACTATTATGGGAAAGGGTTGTCCTTTTCAAACTAAATCATTGTATTTGTTATATGTAGAACTGTGTCTGATGAAGAGTACACCACCGCATTGTATTCCACCTCAGCCTACCCCTTTATTTATGAATGTATACTGTCAGTTGAAAAGATGAGATTTAGTTAATGTACATAATATTATTTGCTTTTGTACATATTACAGACATTGAAGGCTACACTGCTCCACTGCAGTATATTTTTCTTGGTTACGTAGCTTCTGCTCCGGTACCTGAAAGCGGTTGTACTACACTACGCCTTTATGAGGATTCTGTCTCAGCTGGGAGATACCCTTGTAACATAGAAAGCCAAGATTGAAGAGAGGCTACGGTAAAGGAAAATGTAAAAATGCTTCGTTTACTTATTACCCACATATTGAGTAATGTTAATGGCTTTAGTTAATTATGAAAATTTACTAATTTCGAAGAAACAGATCCACGAATAGATATTTTCTCTTGGAACGAAGAAAGTGAAATGGAGATGGTTGGAAATGCATGAAGAAATTCAGACAGTTTTATTTAAAAAATTTGAATGATAAAATATGAAATGTATGAATGAGGATGGTGTACAATTTTCATGATTTTTACCATGCTTATTTCATATATGTGTAGAAAGAGAAGGAGCCGATGAGGATGACCGGAGGAGATCACAAAGTACTGAATTCTGTTGGTGATCTCTACCGAAAGCGAAGGGGAAACACTTGTTCACCTGAAAACCCCAAGTTTTCCTGTGGAATGCTCAGAAGATGGCTAAAGTCAAGTTGGGGCTGAGCAAACGGCACACCTACAACAATATGAGCCAACCAACCAAAGACCAAGTATCCCTGTCCCGATACCAGCCTACGGTCGGAGTACTGACACAGCCAATTTAATTTTGTTACTTGTGGCAAAGTGAGCAACATGAATAGAGGAAAAAATCTCGTCTGCCTTCCAACTCCAACTTCCAAACTACACTGAGCCCGCATCTGGTTAAATTAACGGGGTCCGATGAGATCGATTGGGATACCAAAATACGAGAGATAAAAATGTTTTGTTATTTATTTGACGGAGACGACGGACTGACTGACTAAGGCCAAAATGGTATATAGATATACTTTTAACGACTATATGTGTATAGGAAATAAGCGCAATCGTCAAGTAGATAAATTGTTGTTATGATAATTCTCATGTTAATGTACTCTTCAACTTGAGTTCTGCTCCTTTCTTTACTATAATAATTAATTCAGGAAGCATATTACAAGTCGGTGTATGCGAGCAGACAGAAAGGATTGTTTTTTACGTTTTGATTCCTCTCGATAAAATACCCGTACGACTTAGTGTCTGTATCCGGATAAAAATACGCACGTCATGCGTCAATGTAGTTCTAGGAAGGAATAGTTGTTGGAACTTTGTCACAAAATGAATTTCCAGACTGTTCAGCATATTTAGAAGTAAGCAAGGTTCTGAACCAGATCAAATTTTGGAAGTGATAGCTTACCTTTTAATTACACCATAATTTTTTAATTACCTACCACCGGTCGTTCGCGTTTTACCCCCTTTGACACAAGTTTTTATTGGAATAATTTTTAAACGGTAATAGTTGAAGGTGAGAGCAATGAAAAGCAATAACGATTTTTTTTCAAATAAAAAATTCCTGTTGTTGCGCTTAACTGATAATTATTGTCTGTTTATTTATTTTTAGGAAGCCTAAAAACAGGATATATAAGACTCATTCATTCTGCAAACGTTTTCTTCCATTGGAGTTTTAAAACAAGTTCCTAAACTGAAGTAATGGAATACTGACTGAGGGAAAAGCAGTGGTACTATTAACGGAGCTGATTAACTTTACGCGTTTGCCTTTCTTATCAATGCAGAGTAGAGCCATTTCTGCTGCAGTTGTTTTCTAATTCTGCAATGAACTATGCAAAAGCGACAAATTTTCAGTGTTATGTTGCAGCAATGTAAGGATAGAATGTTATTAGTAATGCTCAGATAAAGTGTGTCTACTGCTTGTGTGTTGCATAACAAGCTTCAAAGACTTATGTTTAAACTCAAAAGGGCAGTTAAGCAATACAATGGCTACTGGAATGTTTGAAAACGATCCTACTGGAAACTGTCTTCAGCAACCCCCAGCCGTTCCAGATTCTCCGGACAGTATTCCTTTGCCTGACTCTCCACCTCCAGAAGTAGAGATTGGAGGAGCTGGTGAAGCAAATGAAGAAGTAGCTCTCCTAACGAATAATAATAGTATAACTAATAACAGTAGTTCCAATGAAAGTGTCACAAACTTATCAAATTACTCGGCTTCGAATACGACCGCAACGAGAAACAGTAAAAAATCTAGGAAACCAAGACTTGTCGAAGAATATGATCCTTCTGAACCATTAACTTCCAGCGATGAAGAAGAGCATAGTTTGCAACTTATTGAAGGAAGAAGCAGTAGTCCAAGAAATAAAAATACTCAACAAGAGACAAATAGTAGTAGTAGCAGTAGTGGTTTAGAACTGAATAAGCTAGCTAGTCCAAAGTCGATAAGGTTATCTAGTTCACCGCCTCATCCCACATTTGCATCATCCTCACCGACTAAATTATTGTCTCCAAAGAATTCTTTGGAGCATAGATCAACTGCGGGTGCTAGTGGTATAAATAATTTTACCAGCAACAGCAGTAGTAAAGTAGATTTAAATTCAATACCCGTACCACCGGAAGAGAATCGTAGACCAGTTATACATTTCTCAATACCAACAAGGCATAGACTTCTCCCGATAAGTTCATTAATTAAACGACAAAAGGGAGCCGCAAGGAAAGATGGCAAAGGGGATGGTTCAATGGGCAATGCCAGTGAAAGTGCAAAGGCTTTTGGTTCTGACAAGTCCCAAGATGCTGATGACGACGATGAAGATGAGGATGATGACGACAGCAACAGACCAAAAATATCTTTAGTAGCTGAAATATTTGGATCAGATGATGATGATAATGAAGACGAGACTGATATGGCACAGGTTGCCGAATCTCAATTCAATGACCAACTAGATGCTGGAGTAATACATAACACCTTCCTTGTAGAGTCTGAAGATCAGCAACAAGGGGACAAACCGCAAGTTATTGACCCTAACAGTGGCCGTTGGAAAATTGTGGCTGAGGAGCCAAGCGGACCAAGCGGTATTAACATTGATGTCACTCGCCCTTCAGTAGATGGTGACGCAAATGAAGGAGGAACGAGTCAAAATCTAGTTGTAGCTAAGGAACCTAATGATAACGAAGAATGTGAAGGCACTAACGTTGAGGATGAACCAGAAATTATTGAAATTGTCACGATTAACGTACCACCTAGTAATAGACTACGTCCTCTTCGACGACGGCCATATCTGGCTGGTCGTTTGGGTTTAGACATTGGTGGGGAACCTGAAGTGATTGATATCGATAGGGATGAAAATGAGGGTCAAAAATCTGAAGTAGATGAACCAATACCCTCGCCGATAATCCAATCTTCTACACCGCCAAGAGTGTCGTCTGTGCCGGACATACCTGTCGAAATTCACCGAGAAAAAGAACGCGAACGAATAGACAGTAGTCCTGAGCGAGAAAGGCATTTTAAACGACCCCATTCAAGCTCTTCCATGAGTAACTGTGAAGAAGGGGAAATAGTAGATCAAATTAACCCAAATAAAAAACGCAAGAAAGACAGGAAGAAAAAGACTAAAAGACGCAGACGAAGCAGAGATTCCAGTTCTCCACCTACGACGAAAGCCACCGATAAAAGGTCGTCGGATGCCCCACCGCCTGCCACGTCAGATACCGAAGACAACGGCAGTCGTAGTGCCATATCATGGAGAAAACCGTCTAAGCGTACACAAAATCGTAATTATAGGTAAATAATAAAAGCAAATTAAACAATAATGCAATTTAAAGAAATTTCAGATAAATATTTTGTTGAACTTGTACGTTTGTAGAGACGGCAAGCCAAAGGCTGATGACACGTTCTTCCGCGAGAAAGAAGTAGAGGAAAAGCAACGCAGTAGTAGTCCTTCACATAAACGGGGCAGAGCTTCAACGAAGAGAGAAAAATCCCCTGCTAAAGAAAAATCTGGAGGAAAATATCGGAGAGAGAGTTCTCCAAAGAAAAGATCTCATTCAAAGTCACCTGGGCGAGCTTCTAGGTCTCGTTCTAGAAGTAGTGGTGGACCTTACCGCAGCAGACGACGCAATAGGCATAGTCGTTCCAAAAGTTCACATTCAGCATCTGATAAATCAAGGTCGGGAAGGTAAGAAATAAGTTGAAGACATTCATGAGTCAGTTTCAAAAGTGTGTGCAGGTTATAGCCGGCAATATCAAACTTTACAGATCTTCATCAAGAAGACGATCACGAAGAAGATATCGACGGTCTACTTCTAGGCACCGAGTAGGTGACTCGAGGTCTCCAAGTTACATCACGGAACCCATCCGTTCCCGTTCTTCCCATTATTCTAAACTTCGTGACAGAAGCCGAAGTAGAAGTCGGGACCGACATGTCAGGGGACGCTATCGCAAACGTACTCTCTCACGATCTAAATCTCCGTCGCCGTCGTCAAGGGCTCATAAGAAAAACAAAAATCCTGAGTCTGTGGATCGACAGCCAAGAAAGAAGCAAGTCAAAGAAAAGGAGAAACAAGAAGCTCCACCTCCTCCTCTGCATCGTCCAACAGTGTGCCATCAGGAAGTTCATCTGAAGATCGAAATGAAAATGGGCTAGATACATCTGAAAATACTGAATCCAGTAGCAAGCAATTGCCCAAAGGAAACAATGATGAAGCAGAAGATGTCGATTTTAATGAGGAACCTGAGCGCTCAGAGAACTCACCTGCAAAGCTGTCTAGTGTTACTGATGAAGAAGAAAACACAAGTGCAGCGGATGCAAGTCCTGGCAGCCGTTTGAAATCAAACGAAGATAAGGAGACTGAGGCTGTGAAAGTTACCAGTTCTGGTGGAGGATCATGTGGTTCAAACTCTCCATTTGAAGCAGAAAGGTCCTTTAGTGCAGCTGCAGACAGCACAAAAATTGTGACTCCTCAACAAAGTGAACAACATGAGTCTTCGTTTAATCACTCAAGAATGTCACCATTGTCTCCGACTGATGTAGAATCAAGTGCTCAAGGAGATTCGCAGGTAACATCCACGGGAGATTCTATAGAACCAACTGCTGTAGCTGATGATGAGTCATCGAAGTCAAATTCGTCTTCTACTCCGTCAAAACAGACGGATAAGCAAAATTTTACTGCAAAAATTACGACAACTAATGCTTCTCCTAGAGTTCAAGGAACGCAGAGCTCCGCCACTGCAGAAAATAATTCCTCATCTATAAATGCATCTCTTACGAATACGTCTACTTCGCAAAGCTCATTAGCTCCGACAATTACGAGGCCTTTGATTGGGAACATTCCTGGCTTGTATCCTTCAAGTGCAATCATTAATACTGGTGGAGCTGTACCAGTTCCGCCTCCGATAGTTATTCCGACCCCACCACCTCCGCAAGGAATTCGTTTTTCGAGTGGATCCACCACTCCCATGCTCAATCCTAATGTGTTAGCAAGCGTTGCTTCTGCTCTTCTTGCAGTACGCCAGAACCCACCCAGCTTCAGTCATGGGAAACCGGCTGCAGTAGGAGGAATGAGCAACAGTGATAGCACTCAACTTCGACATATGAATGTGTTAGGTCCTAGGACGCAAAATTTTCCTATCCAGTTAAATGCTCGCAATAGTGCAGGCAATAACTTTTCTCAGGCACAGGAAGGAGGAGACTCACCAATGTCGCCAAACAGTAGTGACGGAGATGACCTCTTTGAGCCTCCAACTGAAAGGCAATCAGAAGGTGGTTTCAATGCAGCAAATGGTGGGGGCAAACCTGGGAAGGGTGGACAGCCTATAGGTAGTGGTGCGATTGGAGGGAACGCTAATGATAATTTTAGTACTTCTGGAAATGTAGCTAATAAACCTAGAGAGAGGAGTAGCCTGTTTGACTCACTCTTTGGTGGAGCTGATCCCAAGAAGACTGTGAGTAATAAGCCTGAAAAAGTTACGAAGTCGAAACCAAAACTCAGAAAAGGTACATTAGATTTTTTTTACTAATGAACTAATGATTTAAGCGTGAAAAATTTATTATTATATCTTCATTTGCGATGCATATTTAAAGGAAATGACGATACGAATTTATGCGTTGTCGCAGGACTTAAGAAAGAAACTATCAAAGTTAATACGGCTGGTGGAATGACTGAAGGAGAACTCCGCCTTACAGATGAAGTTCCAACCTCTGCAGTGGAACTTATTGTTAAACAAAAGGTATCTATTCATTTTAAAAAATACGCTACTGATTATACAAAAGGTCGTACAATAAGTGTTTACTATTCTGAACTATGCTTTTACAGTATTTGAAAAAGTTGAATAGACAGGAGAGAGTCGTAGAGGAGGTGAAATTATCACTAAAACCGTATTACAGTAAACGGCAAATCAACAAAGATGAATACAAAGATATACTGAGGCGTGCAGTTCCTAAGGTAAAATGTCGGATAGCTTATCTGTTGTAAATATTGAAAAACTTGATGTCTATTCTATCTAATATGTTTTTTACATTACAGATCTGTCATAACAAAACAGGGGAAATTAACCCTGGGAAGATCAAAGAACTGGTGGAGGCGTATGTCAAAAAGTTTCGCCACGCAAGAAAACATAGCAATGTTAAATAATTAATAATATAAAACTAATTCTCAAAATAAATTCGCTATTTATTCTTAGACAGCTATTTATTATTACGATAGTTTCTTGCCCTGCGATTAGGAAAGCAAAAACTATATAATATGTAGACGTTACAGACCTTTAGGCAATAAACAAAACAGTAATTACTATGCATGTAAGCGAACAATGTTGATTTGTTCAAAATGCTTGAACTTTTATGGAAAAAGAACAAAAAAAAACAATAATAAAGAATTTTACTACCGTGCGCATCAACCTAACATCCATGTACAACTTTACTGTTGCAACATTGATTTTCTATCGAGTCGGTCATAAAGAAAGGAATACACACTTCATATTATAAAATATTCATTTATATTATTGCAATTTTATTGTAGCAAAGGTCTCCACTTTGGAAAGGGATGTTTCCTTAGGCGTAACTAACATGAATTTGACGTACACATGTATCAAATTCGTATTTAAGAGTTTTTGAGATGCAGCTAATTAATTGTTTAATCCATTCATAGCAAATCATTTTGTACACGAATAACTGAAAACAGAATAAGTTTCTTTGTGATTCACATTACATATTTTGTTTTTTTTTGCGAGTCAGTGCTTTGAAAAATTGTTGTCAGTTCAAGCTTTACGACGTTCAAACTAAACCAGTTCCATTTCCCTTGAACTCACCCAATTTCCTTCAATCTGAAAATATTCTGGTGATGCTCTACATTGTCCACTGGAAATAAATTATTCACAATATCACAGCCATCAATATCCTCATCATCAATTCAGTACAACAAGAATTGTATATAGCTTTCACTTTGCCCTGCAAACAGGCAAACATCTTAACTATGAAACTACTTTGGATGTTTTTGTACACGTAATAATGACCATACAACACCACGATAATTCATCAATCTGTATACATGTTTGTGTACATACGATAAGAAGCTTTCTCTCACGCTAACAACTGTATGTCAGCCATGTTAGCGTCAAACCTTCTAATGTCAAAGTAGAGCAGATAGTGCACACGACACCTTTCCCCTATTATGTCTGAAAGTTGTATATAACTACAACCGT
The DNA here is from genome assembly GCA_027743935.1 of Sinodicranocentrus sp. ZH6. Classification (NCBI taxonomy): domain Eukaryota; kingdom Metazoa; phylum Arthropoda; class Collembola; order Entomobryomorpha; family Entomobryidae; genus Sinodicranocentrus; species Sinodicranocentrus sp. ZH6. Next base: position 21,920 of record JAHZNA010005204.1, on the reverse strand, counting down.
CTCAATTTTGTTTCTTAGTCAATACATATATCGCTTAGATGAGCGTACCTCCCTTTTTACACGCTTGTTGGAGGAGAAAACCCCTTATTCACCTGTAATGGGGATACTTTTTCCCACACCATGTCTGGAATGCATACACACAGTATCCACTGGCGAAATAAAATAAAAATGATTGTACTTACATTTGGCAGATAGAGAAAGCACAATGTTAACCATGATCAACGTGTACCAATCATAGTGTTAGTTACAATGTAAGTTCGAAATTACACTTTCGGTGCATGGGAATGTGGTTACGAGCCCGGTTATTTTTAATAGACTTGTCTCCTCAAACCACAGGAAAGTATTCACGGATGGATGGACACAAACAGAGAGGATGGAATACTTGGTCATGTTAATAAGCAAACTGTGAAAACGGTTGAGGAGAGCGGTGGTGGGGAAGGGGTGCCAAGAAAATGGGTGGCTCTTTCAAGTACTTTTTTTTCCTTTCCCTGTTTTTTATTCACTTCACAATGCCAATACACATTTCTTATTTTCGCCTAATGTTATCTTGTCCTTTATCTAACAAACCTTTTCTTCCCAATTCAAGACAATAGACAGTGGTTAAGTTTTCAAAGGGAGAAAGAAAGGAAATTATATAGTATGGAGTTCGTTTAGTTCCTCTCTTGTCACAGTTTTCTCAAACGCCTAAGCTAGGCATTTCAGTTTTTGGTTAGTGGTCCTAAGGTGGACGTTTGAAAAACAAGTGCTGGAGCGAGTTGTGTTGATCATCTATTTTAAGTAAAGGGATAAATTTCCTAATCACGTTTTTTATTCCAATTTTTTTCTTTCCAGATTTATTGTGATTTCAGGAAAAATAAAAAAAAGATCCTTTAACTGAGATCACTGATGCAAAATGCCTCCAACAAGAGGCATTTGGCAGAGCATACCGGGATGCATTTTGACTGCGTGCATCTTGGCGTTGTCGATACGCTATACTACAGCTCAAGACAAACAGACCGTCAATATGTGTAAGTTGTACCATTTTATTACATGTTTTACTATACTACTTTATAAAATCAAGGTATTCTTGGAAAAACTTTCCAAAAATATACAAAAGTCACTCAATCGGAATATCCGAATGTATGAAAACAACTTACACCGAATGTATGCATTAAACTGGTTATAATTTTTATTGGTCTTCAATTATTGAAAGGGGCTCGCAATTCAAGTACAAAATTAAAGTTAGAACCGCTATATAATCCTCTTGTTTATTTTAAGTAAGCATTTAAAAACAGATATCCTATACATTAGCGTCTCCAACAAAGAGAGTGAAAACCCCAAAACAACCTGAAAGCTTCTGTTCTCACAATGCCCCATAGTGAGAAGAAAATGAAATGCTTTGTCTTATTTGCATTACACCCTGCCTCTTGTCAACGCTTCATCATCATCACTAGTTTCACTTTACATTGCTTGTGATAAACAGGAATAAATAATTGTAATGAAATCAACAGGGCAAATTTACACATTTAAGACTTGCTCATTCGAAGACTTTTGATTTTATAAAATTTAAATTCGTCACGGCCGGATAGCGATCAGAAAAAGTACTGCAGCAAATGCATTCAGTCATAAATGTCAATGCAATTCCACAAAAGCAATTAAAGACAAAACGGCAAAACCCTTAATATTCATTCATTCTACTACCTCCTACATAGACCACCTGTGAAGCTATTTTTATTGTCAAATGATAATGTCATTTTAATATTTATGACAACATAAAAGAAAGTTATTTGTCCTAAAATACACAACCCCTTATAACTAAAAATATAGCTTCATCACAAATTAATATTGCATTTTTATTTGGTATTAAATAATCATAAACATATTCAAATATTTATATATTGGATTACTCTTCAACCCCAACCAGCTATAATACAAGGAATCTTTAATCTTTTCAATTGTTATTGAATTCAAGCCATATTTATTTTCCTGTTGTTTGCCACTTTAGCATTTCTCATATTTCTCTTTTCCCTCATTTCTCCTTCCTGTACACAAAAAAAAAGAGTTCAGAGCTGAGCCATATCGACGATCAACTTATTTACGTGAGTATTCATGTCACGAAGGTCTTGAAGCAGAAGCTCTTCAACATTATTGTCCGTATGCTTCGTTGAGTGACAGCCACCAAGGGACAAGTTTTCACGGCAGAAAAAGAAAAGACTGTCGTTATTTGGGTGGAGGTATTTTGTACTGTGTAGTTTTATAGTTTGAAAACTAGAGAAAGCACACATATTGTACAAGATAATAGCATGAGTAAGCTATCACGTAATATGCCTACTTACATCGGCTCAATTGTCAGTAGGCGAAAGTGGTTTACAGAGACATACGTGACGTATATCTCTCATGTCTTGTGTATCAGATTAAAAAGAATGTTGTACACGAATATATGTACATGGAAATATCCACTCTAACATTTTTTCCCACCTATGAAATAAGCGTGAAAAGACATGATTAAGGTTGAGTTATTGGCGCTGTCTTGGATACCGAGACGCAAACCTCATTAAAGGTTAAACAAGTCTTGCTCCATGACCGAATTTTATCCTTTCGAAATTGGCGATACTTTATCAGTACGTATGGAGTTGAGTTATTGTAATCTGCTTGTAATAGAGGAGCAGTGTTATGGAACACGGTTTTAATATTACGGTCATTACGGATGAGCAGAGCATTCGAACAAAAAATACAGAGGAAGGAAGAACTTGTGTCGTTGATTGAGTATGACATCATGAGGCCTATTATAACTCTCTACAAAGCAAATACTGGTTCATTGTCTGTTAAATTTTGTACATCTGCTTTCATGGTTTTTATCTTTATTCGCAAACCGATCATCCTTATATTGTGAGGACAAAGAGTTGGATGAAAACCAATGAACTGTATTCTCCACACGTTTCGATGTTTTTCGCGATAACGATATCAAATTTAGAGACGACGACGTCAAAGTGACTTTCATCATCACAAGGTATCTTGCTGTCATCTCTTTTGGGAGTCGCAACGGGTGAAATAGATAGTGTATTGTATTATCCTATGCTATATCGACCTGTTCACTTCTTTTCTGATGGGCATTGTACCCATTCTGTCGGAGCAGAGTCGCAATCGCAATCATTGGCGTTGATATATGCCAATTCCCTTCCCTTTCACTTGTCTTTATGTTTCTACGACTGATAGCAAAAATGACTTGCTTCTCTTCCTCAAGGGGCCACTTCCTAAGTACACTTTGGGTTGTTATGGAGCGAAAATAAAAAAATACGGTAAAAAACTCAACATGTGCTTCGTACTAAAACTCAATTCCGCTGTACACTATATTTGTTCAAATAGCCTCCAATAAACTATATCCCTTCGTTGAACAATATAACGCTAAACGAAAAGCCATTCGGTGGAAAATATGAACAAAAGTTCGCCATATTGACATTTTAGATGACGTGGATCGTGGATCCATATCACTTACAGATTATTATTTGCTCGAAAAGAAAGCCTTCATTTAATAGTCACGGAGCGTATTTGCTGTGTGTAATTTAATTGCATGTTCCAATAATCGATCATTCTTTTTCAAATCGATAAAAATAATTGTGTATTTCGTAAGTAACCTAGTACTATAGTATCGCGTCGATTGGTATGGCATATATTTTGGCATTGAAATGGTGTCAGGTTGAGTTTACTTTTCCTGTACTTCTTCACAAAATGGCTTCACCCTGTACCCTGTCATCGCCACTTCTGTATGAAAGTGTTTGTTTTATGATAGCGTTTATCACAATCACTCCATTTAGTTTCTTTTTAAAATATAGGTATTCAGCAATACCTACTTACTTCACAATGATAGCCATAGCTGTCGTTGCTAAGGTTATGAATTATTGTACAAAAGACTTGCTGATACCCGACGGAACAAATTACGAGACGACTGTAGCTAGAAAAAGAAAAATGCAAAACTTACAATTAGGCATACTAAAAAGCGAACATGGAGTAATAGAATTTCGAAATCAATCTTCTCACTATCGTGATAACTCATAAACTGAAACGCATTTACACATTAACCTAACCGCACCCTCATGATAGACGTACCTAAAAGGATGAAAAATTTACTCTTTTAGAAATGCTATTTGGTATGAAGTTTTAAGTTATTGATGCTTCAAAACTCCTGTACCTTCCTCTATAATCTGTTTGTATTTGTGCAAAATCTACATTTGTATAAAAATGAAACGAAATGTATAAAGTTGGAAACTTCTCATGATTAGCCTTGCAGATTGATAAAGTAGATTTAAATCAACATTTTTTCTTTGGTGAACTTCATAGTGTTTTTCTACGAGACCCAAGACGCTGAAAAGGCTTTTGAAGGGACCTTAAGTTATATTAGAATGAATCCATCCTTTGGCATAACTATCGGAGAAGTATACAAAATTGAATCAAATGGAACTGATGCCCCGAAATTAATTGTGAGCTGTACGTTCTTCAATGCTTTTTTCAAATCTTGAAAGTTTAGCAGAACCTAAATCATGCATGAATTGTTCAACAGTGTGCAAAGATATTGACAGAGCTTTTGGTAAGGACAAGGCTGTGACTCAACATCCTGATATAATTGTGGATTTCACAAGACATGGGATCCCGTCCGAGGCTGTGAAAATGATTGCAAAAGTGATGAATCTGCCGACAATATCAGGCACATTTGGCCAAGAAGGGGATATCAGGTATGAAATAAGTTTGCTTTGATGTATGAGGAGAAGGAGAAGCCAACACTTGTTCTGCTGCTTAATTTACGTTTTTTTACCTCCAGGAGTTGGAGAGAATTAAGTAATAAGCAAAAGCAGTACTTAATACAAGTTGCTCCTCCAGCGGATATGGTACCACAGTCAGTTCGGTCTATTGTTTCTCAACAGGATATGACGAGCGCTGTACTGTTGTTTGATCACGAATACGGTATAACCACGCAGATTTGTAAACCTAGCTTTAAGAATTACACCCGAACTAGTGAATCAGTTAAAATTACAAAGTTTTAGTAAACCATGCATGATTTTATATTAGAGATGTATCACAAGTACAAATCCCTTTTGCAAAATATGCCTACCAGACATCTTCTTACAAAATTGGAACGTGGAGAGCCAAAAATCAGAAAACAAGTTGATCGACTTGTGCACGTGGACATTGTTAACTTCTTCATTGCTGCTGAACCGAATGAAGTATCAGAAGTGTTGGCCCAAGCTACAAGCCCAGAATTCGAAGATGGGCCGTATTTCAGTGATGAATATGCGTGGTATTCTATGTCAATGGTGGGAAAATAGGAATGAGATAATCTAATTTTTAAAAATATCCCATTGGTTAAACTTGCATTATTTCTGCTTATAGATACCCGGTCTACCTAGCTGCACTGCCTGTCAGGATAATGTAACGGTCGTTCATCTGACTCCAAAATTTCCCGAGGACAAAAATAAACGGATAGTTTTCTTAAAATCAACAGGGGTTTTCAAGGGTTCTGGTCCTATAAGGCTAATGGACATGTTCTACTTTGATCTTGCTGCCAACGCTATTCTAACTGTTGGGTTAGTACTGTTGAATGTTGGCAGTTGACAATGCTTGTGAACACATGTAAGGAAACGTAAAATTTATTATAGAAAGATGAAAAAAGAAGGTTCATGGAAGAAACCACCAATCCGAGTATGCCAGGATACTGACAAGGTCGTTGATGACTATGAAATAGAACTATTTGATAACTTCAAAAATGCAGAAATATCAAAGGACAACTTACTAGGCCCATTTCATATGGATGCGGAACAAACTGTTGGCAAGAGCTTTTCCAACTTTGAAATGGAAATTCGTCGGTTGGTTTTTAAACCTAAAACGGCCGAGCCATATGGTAATGTGCTTTTGGGAACTTGGAATACTGGATTTGGTGAAAAGGAACTCATTACTACGAAAGATAAGGATGATGATTGGAAAACACATAAAGCCTTGACAGTGTTTCGAATCGTTACTGTTGTGGTAATCACATTTTCTTAAAATGTCTACTTCGAAACGAATTTTTGAAATATCTCAAGTTTAAAATTTTTAGCTCTATAATTAAATGTGTATATTTTTTCTTGATTTGAATAGCAACCTCCATTCGTATACAGAAAGCCAGGATGTAAGATTTCGGACCACAAGTACAGTCGATGTTTTGAAGGGTATTGCATCGATCTTTTGGATAGAATTCAACAGGAGCTGAACTTTAATTACACAATTCGAGATGTGACGAAATATGGCTATATGTCTGAAAATTCTCCTCATGATTGGGATGGAATGGTGTTGGAGCTCAAAGATCGGGTAGGATTTTTAAGAGAAATTAGAGAGAAAACAATATAACAATGAAGGTTTTAATGAAGCATTCATTTTTATAGAGAGCTGATATAGCACTCGGTGCGATGTCAGTTATGGCGGAGCGTGAAAGTGTGGTTGATTTCACTGTGCCATACTACGATTTAGTGGGAATATCGATCTTGATGAGAAAACCAAAAACACTGACGTCCCTCTTCAAGTTTTTAACTGTGCTGGAAAACGATGTGTGGATGTGCATTCTGGGGGCTTACTTCTTTACCAGGTTCGTTTCAAATTCAAATCATGTATAAGATTCATGGTAATTGTTTTCACTGTCCATTTGTATATTTGACGTGTCCTTGCGACACATTTCTGATGAACGTAGTTTTCTGATGTGGGTATTCGACCGATGGAGTCCGTACAGTTATCAAAACAACAGAGAAAAGTATGAGGATGATGAGGAAAAGCGAGAATTCAACTTAAAAGAATGTCTCTGGTTTTGCATGACTTCGCTGACCCCACAGGTAGGGTTCGCCTTCGCCTCTAAAAAATAAACAGGACTAAGGAAGTTTTTTTTACCTCCTGATATGTTTACTACAGGGTGGTGGAGAAGCGCCAAAGAATCTTTCTGGAAGACTTGTCGCTGCAACATGGTGGCTATTCGGGTTCATCATTATCGCATCCTACACTGCTAACTTGGCTGCTTTCTTGACAGTGTCTCGTTTGGATGCTCCTATCGAGTCGCTGGATGATCTTGCTAAGCAGTACAAGATTCAGTATGCCCCGTTGAAGGACAGCTCAGCTTGGATTTACTTTGATCGAATGGCTCATATTGAACACAGATTTTACGAGTGAGCCTTTTCAAAATGGAATTTAATTATTTAGGAACTGTCCATGAAATTGGAAATTCCGTGTATTTGTCTGTCTGTCTGTGATAGTTGAACTTTTTCGAATACCTATTTTCAAAAATCAATATATGGGGTCAAAGGCTCAATGCCTATTGATTTTTAGTCAAACCCGTTGAACTGTTCTAACGGTAACAATTAACGGTTTTTTAATTTCAAATTACAACACATGCCGTGTAATATGTCATTCGAAAGCTTTTTAAAAGCAAAGTTGATTGGTATATTTAGTTTATTGAAAAAAGTTTCGTCTGGTCATTATAACGGTCAAAATATATATTTCATGATATAGTTGTTCCTCCCTGTGATGCTGAAGTTAACGAAATGAATTTTAAATAGAATATGGAAAGACATGAGTCTCAATGACAGCATGACTGACTACGAAAGGTCGCAGCTAGCCGTTTGGGACTACCCTGTGAGTGACAAATTCACAAAGATGTGGCAAGCAATGCAGGAGAATAGTCCACCAACCGAGTTTGAAGCAGCAGTTAGGCGTGTGCGTGGAGAAGATAAAAATCAAAACGATGGATTTGCATTCCTTGGTATGTTTTTGGACACTTATGAATGAGCATTATAAAAGATGAAAAACTGTACATCATTTTAAAAATCCACTTGAAATGGAGAAAAAAGAGGTGGAAATTTGTCAAATTTAATGTTTCATAGTGCCCCATATTTAGCTTAACCGTCTACAAGCCAAGTTATAATTCTCGATATTTTGCAAAACTAACGCTGTTTTTAGATGAAGCAACAAACATTCGCTATCAAACTGTAATTTCCTGCGACTTTAAGCAGATCGGTGAAGAGTTCTCTCGTAAACCATATGCCATTGCTGTCCAGAAGGGATCTCCGTTAAAAGAATCATTTTCTCATATGTAAGAAAAAACAGAGTATTTTGCCCCTGGAATATTGTTTTCTCGGCTGAGAGATGAAAATTTATCTTGGAATTGATAATCATCAGTCGAACAATCCTAACCTCAGCAGATTGCAAACTGAGGCTATGTTAATTTTTGTGATTGGAAATAACTTACTAAAAAACGTGATTTGTGTGTTGTTCGGGAAAACGCCCTTAATTTGGGTATCTTGTAGATTACTTGACAAGAATGTTATATGTTATGTGACTAAGTGTTTCATGTTTTCAGTTTTTATGTAAACACACTCCTAGTTTATATATTACATGTGTTATTCCAACTACATTACTATTGGAAATATGTAAAATTCGACGGATTTTTCTTGTGCTCATTTGCAAATTGAATCCGTGGATTTGACGCTTGTTTGTGATGATGTATAACAAAAACTTTACTTTACAGGCGATGCTACAGACATACGATACCAAGTTCTTATAGGCTGTGATTTACAAATGGTTGGCGAAGAGTTCTCGCGCAAACCATACGCTTTAGCTGTACAACAAGGTTCACCGCTCAAAGATCAATTAAATGATGCGTAAGACATCATTATCATCATGATGCGTGACTAATGATGATCCAATGACACTTTTTAGTTGCTGCACTTTACGTCATCACACACATGCTTGTGCTTACTTGTCTGTTCCAAATTTGAATTTGGAGTCTTAGCGAATACAAAATAAAGCTCTGACTCTTCACTGTTTCTCATTTAAACATTAAAGTCACTCTTACAAAGTTCAGTTTCCCGTATATTGCACCCATAGTATAAATATTTTTAGCGGCTCATATCTTATTGATGATGATTGGCAGGATCCTCAAGCTTCTTAACCAGCGACACTTGGAGCAGCTGAAGGAAGAATGGTGGAATACGAACCACCGTAAGGCTACATGTCCCAGGGATGATAATCAATCTGATGGCATCAGCATCCACAATATTGGTAAATAATAGTTGAAACAGCTAATGCTCCAAATCGTTGAGCATACTAAATAATATTATTGTATCTCATAAAGGTGGTGTATTCATTGTCATCTTCGTTGGAATTATCATGGCTTGCTTCACTCTGGTGTTTGAGTACTGGTGGTACCGCAAGCGCAACATCGCCGAGGAGATGGCTGAAATGGCGTTGCCACCTCCGAAAGAGTTTGGTCAAAGTTTCAACACAGAGAAGACCAACTTCAATACGCAGTATGCAAAGTAAGTGTGGTCTATAATTTTATTATATTCAAATGAAGTTACAAAATCTAAACGAAATTTAATTGCTTTTCTCGTATCACAGACCACCTCGAACCGACCTCCCAACTATTGAGAATTCTTGGTAAACATCAGAACAGAGGGAAATTGTACGAGATCAATCACGTTGTGACAACAACAACTCTCACGTTCCTTCACTTTTGTTAGCGTACTGTACCTGAGATACGATTTGACTAATTAGGATGTCAATACGTAACTTGTTTCAGTCAATTAATTCTAGCACACATATTATTAACAAAAAATGTATATGCATTCATGGTGCCATCTCAAAATTTTACTAATTCAACATTTACTAATGAAATGGTACATTTAATGACAATTTTAACATTAACGACGAAAATAAGCATTACATCTTCTATCGATGGAATATGACTTTTGGCTTGTATTACAATTAGAAATGCATTGTGAAAATCACATATTGTGATGTTTAATTGTCTTATAAATAAATGACAACATGTGGTTTTTGTACATTTCTTGCCGCAATGCGCAATTACTAAATTACGATGGTATGCCAAAATTAGAAACCACAAAGGATAAAGATAAAATAATAGCAGTAACACAAACAGCTCGAAGTTAAGTTTACTGTCTTTTCAGATCGTATTTATTTTTCAATCATTCCGAATATAGTCGTCGTCGCAAAATTTGAACTTTTGTTTTCGCGTTTTCAAATATATATTATGTCATATAACAACAATATCATCATCATCATCATGATCCTCTGTGCAGGTAAAAGCGGCTTACTTCTTATTCTTACGTTTGCAGCCAGCTAGGAATACAATAATCGAGCGTTACTTCCTTCCACACTTAGAATTATTAGAACAATTAGGATATATTTTTTCATGCGCTTTATGTGTTTGAAGACCGACAATTCGTATTGTTACAAAAAGCAACAAAATCTCATAAAACAGTAACAATGCGTTAATAGAATTTCATGCACGTCTACGAATGATTTTTACGTTATTCTAATTGCGAGAGATAAAAATTAATTATTCTATCACTTAAAACAAAGCTTTACACTCGACACTAGAAAACAATAATTGAGTTGCGAGACTAATCTGGGAATGGCAAACCAGCGTCAATACAAAATGATGGCGCACCTGGGGCATCTAATGAGGTTTGACTTGTCGATTCAAAACTACTGGTTGAGCTTATATCATCACAGCTTCCTAGGCTCTGACATCCACCTGCATAGCAAGACAACTTTGAGGTTGTTGTCGAGAAAAGATAAATGATACTGGAAATCAAGAGCTATCATCAGATAACTGATAGAGACCTGTTTCTCTAGATATTCCTCCACAGCTCTCCATCATGGCATCAGCTAAGTTTTCCTTCAGCTGCGACTCATTATGAACTACTGAGGTTTCAGAGTCACAATATGGATCTGCTAGACGTGGCGACTGTTCTAAACTGCCTATAAATCAGAATATTTATTATTATAAAACATATATTTGTTGCACAAAAATAAAGAAATGAAATTCACTTGCGCAAGATACTTACTTCCTGAACTACCTTCAATTACCACAGGGATTAGAGAAGAAGAGGCGGGCATGTTGACTGGATTTGACTTGGCGGGTCGATTTGTGACATTGACCTCCACAGTTTCAACATCTAAACCACCACTCATGGAACGCAAGGGTACTTTGGATCTGGAAAAACATGGAAATGCACTTAAAAAACATTAGAGCATGTATTTTATCACCGATTCAATTGAGTGTGATGATGGGCTTACGAGCTTGAATTGAAAATTTTGAAAGTGAACTGAGGTCCCATCCATAGCCTTCGATGAGGACCGGAATGCGTGCAAATTTCTACTTGTGATAACCACCGCTCATCTAGATTTTCATCGCTGTCAAATGTCGCAGCTTTAGAATCATTGCAGTTTAGATGAAGATCACCTGGCACTAGGTAACAAGTGGGTAACAGTATAAGATTGTTTGGCTGCAGTGGAGGTTGTAGTTCCTTCGTGAACGAGGGCTTTGTAAAATTCCACTGTGCCTTTGCATGAACTGATAATTTGATGGAAGCATCATCTGATATCTTATCCCTTGTCACACCACTTCCAGGCACTGTCCCTGTGATTCAAAAATTAAGCGCTTTGAAAATAAACTGCGATCATGATTTTTTTGCTTTTCCCTAAAAATAATAAGATTTAATTTTAAGTGTCATCGTCCAACCTGACGTAGCCCTTGGATCCAGACAGTATTCTATTAAATTTCCATAGCTCGTCATTATGAACAAAGCATCTACAGGAGGCTTCTTCTTCTTGCCGCAGGTGGGAACAGCAGGAGAACTGCTAATATGCCAACTTCGAGGTGATTCAAACAAAGTCAAAACATTGTTGCGGTCCTCAGGACAGAGTCCTTTGGATTTAGATACAGGTGGCGAGTTTTTCGGAGACGTTGATGATGAGGTTGCAAAGCTCTGTCTAAGTTGTGCCATTGGGGGAATCAAAATCGGATGTGGAAAAGGTGGAAGCCTCGGGTTGGGATATGGGGCGACATTATTGCAGAGATCAAAAGATTTGCCAACAGAGTTTCCAACTGGTCCAGGGTTGAATGCCGACACAGGACTGTTTCTTCCCGACGTAGGGGCGTCGTCTAGTCCAGCTGTTCTGTGAAAACGACTAAGGCGGTTGACAACACGATGAGAAGTATGCGTCCTAGCAGAAACTGCTCCGCCGTAGGGAGTTATTGGGAAAATGTGGGTCGTGCCGCGAAGAGTGCTTACGGCAACCCATCGCGAGTCTGGGGCGAAGGAAATACTTTGAACTTTAGCGACTGTATCTCCACGATGTAATACATAGAGATGATGTACAGCCGCCATAGACGCGCCCAAAGGATGAGGGTGAATACGAAAGACATTGAAGTCATGTCCTTCCTTGTCGGCAGTAACCAACAGAAGACCAGAATGATCAAAGCTCATTGCCACAACAGGATTATTCATGTGAGCAACGAAGTGTGCAATCACGGATGATGTGGAAAGGCCAGATAATCCTGAGAGATCGCTTAGGACAACTTCTCCATGTTTAAGTTCATTAAGGTCCAAAATGGTGATAATTCCAGGCTCCACAACAGAGTTCTGCTCACTTTCCGAAGTAGTCGTAACTCTATGTCCGGTAATGCTGTTTGCCACAGTTTCCCCGAGTCCTTTTAATCCCTTCGTAAGACTTTTGGCCGCATATAAAACAGAAGCCGTATACGATGTCGTATTTGCCATTTCTACTCCACCTGAAGATTGAAATAATGGCAGGAGCTTTCTCTCGGTATATGCTAACCAGGAGGATCCTAAAGCAACTGGACTGGAGAACGGAATAGTGGATACTCTTTCGGCAGAGGATATTGTTGTTCGGATTTCGAAATTACAAGGGTCTATCAAGATAATCTTGTCCAGAAACGTTACAACAATGGCCACTTGATTGGCGAGAATATCACAAACTGGATGCATGAACTTGTTAGTTTTCAGGGGCTCTCCACTTCTGAATGAGACAAAAGTCAGTTGATTCGAACTGCTAGGGGAGTTTGATCCTTCACATATTACCACAACTGGCCGAGCAGCTCTAAACTGATCCTTATCACTTTGTGCTGGGTTAGGGAGCAACTGAAATAACCTAACATTGGGCTTCTTCCACGAGAGGATTTCATGAGCCTCTCCATTTGCTGGAATAGCCCACATCTGAACGCCAGACTGGTAACCTAGCGTAAGCAGTAATGGAGGTGCCGTATGACAAGATTCTCCTTTGAAATTCGATCCAACGGCAAGTTTCATGCCATGACTGCGACAATCTTCGAACTTTGTCCATGTTATAAAATTTTCTTTGTCTTCGTTTCCCGATGACGGCTGAAAGAAGAAACACATTACTTCTACATCATTGAAGTCCAATACCAGAAATTTTATTCATGGGAAACCCGTACTTTACAAATTTTTCATCCACTCCACGATATTACCTGTGTCACTAGACCAACTTCGTTTATAAACCCTGCTACACTCTCCATCAACGTCTTTTCAGTAACCGTCTGAGGTCTCACCATACTTCCAGCATGACGAATCATGCTCCCTTTTCGAAGACTGTCACCAGACATTTTACAAGTTGGCCGATCCAACCTGCTGGAGAGAGAGGTTTTTACAGGGTTGAAGTATTCTGAACTTCCGTCAGACGAATCCTATAGGAATACAACAGTAAAACCCATTTACTCTAACCCATCCACTATTCATGACAATGCCAACTCCGTCTATGTTCACAACTACGTGTTTTACAAATGTACATGGAATAATTACATTATCATAATGCTCAAGAAAGTCCACAGTTTATTACATTAATTTAGCATGTTCAGCTGGCCCAAAAGCCTGCCCATCACCACACTAAATGATTTTGCATGCATGATGCATCTCTTGGTAGTAGTTTATGCGTCGAACCCATACACACATGTTACGAAACCTATAAAGCCTGGAATTAGAATAATCTACGCTGCAGAATAAGCTACATAATAAAAACACACAAGTAATGCGCAAGCAAGCAGATCCAAAACTATCGTGTTAAAGCAGAAGCAACATTAATTCTAAGGTGAGGTACAACATCCATTCTACGCACACAACATACATTAGCTCCAAAAAACATATGAGCATGGAAAATCTGGTTTCTGGAGCAACTTCATTTCTTCCAGCTTACATCATATATTCACATACAACATATCACTCTCTTCATGGAAATTGAGAGAAGACAGCTTTTCACCCAGCAACGAGATACACACTCACTCAAAGTAACAACATTCTCTTGAGCCTTTTCCCAAATCCTGTCAAACCTCCTCCTTTTGTCGTCAGTTTGATATGCTCTATACGAAGACAAAGAGAGGAAGCTCTATCTACTACGTTGTAGTTCCACCAGCATGAGTGGCACAGCTAGATTTTACGCCTTGTCATATGAAAAGCGTCTGCTACGTCAGCTGATTGATATACGATACGTTTAATATGAACTTGCCAAGTATCCTGAAATGACAAAATCACAGACTTTACAGTTTTCCCTCTGATAACATCACATTTGTGATGATTCAACTTCATTCAAAACTCATCACCAGAGTTAGTGTGCTATAGCAATCAAAAGCATACATAGGCATGACGATATTATAGTAGAAAAAAATCATGCAGAAAATGACAGAAAACGGAGGACTAGTTGGATTTACTGTACAGAAAGGGAAACCAATGAAGCACATACAACATATAAATCATGCTGGAAATGGGAAGTCTAATTTTTTTAATTTTTTACAACGTTGATTTTAATGTATAGCTCAGTTTTAGCTCATGATCATCATCATTCTCAGCTCCGTGTTAACAAATTGCTGAAGAGCTGTTTGTGTTATGTTTACTTCATCACATTAAAAGTGTACTCTGACCCGATAGATTAAATCCTCACGTCACACAAAGTAAATATATTACACCCTCTATTAATACTGAATACACGGATTGACATGAATTTTAAAAAGAGAGACAAAGAGAACTAAAGAACCATGTAAGTCGGAAGAAGTATAAAAAAATACGTAAAATGCCTTAAACATGTATCATCTAACCACCAAAAGCATATTATTATATTTTACAAGTTTGCAACAAAGTCTTTCTTTTTCTTAAACATGACTGCAAGGCTTTTGGGTAATCTAATGACTTACGCTGTCCGATAGCATCATTGTGGCCAGAGGTAATCCTTTTGTCTTTGTTCTTTCGGAGAGAGAGAGATGCGGAGTGAGTGAGAGCTTCCCAAGGGGCAATTAAGGAATTCTATTGAATTTTAGTAGTTGTTTGTGCAAATACTTTGTGCTTTGGATGGCACAAGTTACTTACACGAAAATTTATACTGCATGACTGAAATAAAGTCTGAAAATGAGAAAAAATGCAGCATAGCAATAAATAATAAAATCATTAATTAAAACCATACTGCAACCAAGCATTAAACGGCAAATTAGATGGTTCTACTAATACGTGTGTCTGTTATTGCAATACACTCTCTCATAACATTTCTCTTTTTATAGTGCTTGTTTGTTAATTGATATACGTTCTCATTCTCAACATTCCATTACTGCAAAACTACGCTCAGTTACCATCACCATTTAGAAATGACATTACAATGGACTTGAGTCTTGAGACTTGACACTGAGGAGGTTGTAATGCAATCAAATCCCGATGATATTATACACTATTGTCTTATAAAATGAGGAAGGATTTTGAAATACTTACGATAATGTCATTCAGCAAAAGTTTGCCGCCAAGGTGGCTCCAATAATTTCCGTAATTGTTATATTCAAGAATATAAGATGTAAGTACGAACACAGACACACCGATGGAAAGATTGTCTGGCTGGAACGACTAGGAAAAACGTTCATCCAAGCGCCTGCAGCTTGTTAGGTGTCTCGAATTGCAGTTGCAAGCGAAACTGAACTAGTGAAGCGTCTTCAAAATGATATCTCCCGAAAATGAAAGCTTCCTTGGCAAATAGATTTCAGTCAGCAGAACTGGCACAAAATGATTATGTAATTGATTAAGTGTTGATGAGGCGTTATGTATATTTTCCCAATGAGATAACAATTTTGTAGCATCAGCCAGCAGGTATCAAATTACTTGCAGAGTTACCAGCATCTCCAATGGTCCACAACATTAAATACCTTAAGAACGCTTGACATATTTCGTGGAATACAAAATAAGAAGTAAATTTTTACAGCTTTACAGTAAACAGATTGCACAAATTTATAATACCGTTGCAATTGAAATCTCTATGAAATCACTAGTTACAGCACATTAACTATAACTACTCAATATATATAGAGTACTAAAATCTTGCTGACAGACTGCCTGACTGACTGATGCAATACGCTTTTTTAACTGCTGAGTCATTCATTCATACACAATTATACATATACTTCCTGCTGTTTAAACTTGTTATAACGAAGTTTAGATACAGAGCTCAGTTGCTTCTATTTAAAAAAAACTATAACTTGACTTGAACTCTGGCGACCTGACTCTCTGCATATATCTGCATCATATAAATACTTGTCACTAAAATACATTCATTATAAATTTTTTGTCGATAACGACAGTAGTGTTCGAAATACAATACTTTTTTGAGTTTTAGTTGGACTTCATGTACATAATCCACTTAGCAAAGGAGATAAATATAATGTTTAGAGAGGGGTGCACAAACGACAATTAAGTTAATCTTGATGGCAACGGGTGCATTGAATCTGGGCATGTATTTTTTTCCATGCAGTAAAAAACTTATGGAAATTATCCCCTTATCTTATCTCTGCTTATTACTTATGCATGTTTTTTTATAACTTTTCCCGAAATGCTTGTACTGGCAGACTACATATGATTGACAATAACGACAGAAAAGGAAACAGATTTCGCGTATTGAAAGAAAACGTAATATAAAATCTATGTGATATAACTAGATTGTAGATAACTTCTTACATATTATGAGACCATTACAGTAAACAAGCTTTTAAAAGTTTTGTGTATTTTTCGTCTTAAATATGATGTTTTTTATAGTATAAACGTTTTATCACAATTTGTAAACGGGTGTTCTGCGATTTTGTTTTTACGACTCAATATCTAAAATATACAGCAAATAGATTTATCGTCGATCATAACAAAAATTAAAAGTTCAGTAAGTGTCAACCTAAATGCGAAACTACTACGGACTTTGATGTGTCATCATCGTCAATTAATTATATAAATATATAAATGTTCTTTATCAGATTCCTGCATATATACAAATACACTCTTTTTTTGCATACGGATACTTTCAGTACGTTATCATTCTTCCTTTCAAACTTGCATATATACGTTTCTAGTGTAACAAAATAACTAAATTTTCCTGGTCTTAGTGCAATTAGTTGTATTACGTTAACAGAAAATGGGAGAGCAACACAAGCTATTCTTGATTAAATCATTAATACTACAGTCAAAACAAATTATATTCATAAACACTTTTCTCCAAAAACTGACTCTTTTGTTCTTAGTCTAATTAATATTTTTGACTTTTGCTTTTAATACTTTTTTTATCAATATTTTCTTGAATGAACTTGGCTTGAATTAAATCCAAACTCTTTATAAATGAATCACTAGATGAACTGAAAAAAAATTGGGGAATCCACACAATAATTAAAGGAACTGAACCTATTTCTAGTAACACACTACACGAGACACTCCTCTTTATTCAGGCTGGACGCAAGAAGAAAAAAAATCATTGATAGCCTCAATACATCCTCTTCTTTAACTGATAAGGATGACGATGATAGAATTGATGTATTGAGTGTTAAAACGAGTAAAACAATACCTCATCATAATCAAAATAGTAACAATAGTTAATACCAAATTAACTCTTGTACAGCGTACTTTATCTCGCTTAACTGTGCACACATACCTAATTTTAAGACATTAATGATTACAGGATGACGCACATGAAGGAAAGAATGAAGACGCCAGACAAATATACATTAACAGAGAACAACAAAGCCGTTTGCCAAAGGATAGATATTTTTCAGTGACTTGTCTTCTTTTCTAAGGAACAAAACTTGCAAAGAGAACACTGGCTATTAAGAACAATATATTCCATAGTACTGTTTACTGCACACGATTGATGACGATGATACTTTTAACAATCATGAACCACATCAGTAGTTAACAGCCACATTACACTGTTTGTTTTTATTCTTTTCCTTCTCGTCTCAGGTGGAGTAGTGCTGGTGCCCTTACAACTAAAACTATAAGCAATCCCACACGACACGACAAGTACCTAACGTAAAAAAATTTTTTCAGTGGCTGTCTTCCCGTACCCTTAAACGTCCCAAATGAAATCCTCCTAATGACAATAATGATCGTCAATCGTAGGAAAGAAGAAGTAGTCCTATGATGTGTAATTTAGCACTAACACGAAAATGGACAGAGTTGTTGAGAAAAGTGCATCTCTCTATCATACATCTATCCGCGTATCCTCTCTTAACTATAATGAGTAAAAATATATATAATTGCCGTAGTGTAATAGGACTACTCCTACAAGTAGAGTTAAATGTTGTGTGTACAGTGAGT
The DNA here is from genome assembly GCA_027743935.1 of Sinodicranocentrus sp. ZH6. Lineage (NCBI taxonomy): Eukaryota > Metazoa > Arthropoda > Collembola > Entomobryomorpha > Entomobryidae > Sinodicranocentrus > Sinodicranocentrus sp. ZH6. The sequence goes on along the minus strand of JAHZNA010005204.1, from coordinate 3,483 downwards.
AAAGTTAAAAAGTTTGATACATGTATACTTATATATATATATATAAGAGAGAAAATACTTAAAAAAAGCAAATAACTCAAGATACAGTATTATATTTATTATAATAATATATAGAATAGATAATAATTATTATTACGTCTCTGACTGTGTGCTGGCTGACTACTGACTGACTGATTTGCTCTCACAGTGTTTTACTCTGTGTGTGCGTGTGGAATATCTGCACATAAAATTCATATAGATCGTCGTCGTCGTCAGTTGTGGGACTAAAAGCCTTTTTGTATTTACCTTAGCTACACACTATGCATCACAACAAAAACACCACAATCACTCGCACAAGAGATGAGAGAGGAGTACATATACGTACGTAGTCATGCTGCTGTAACAGTTGTTACAAGGTACCATCATGCTAAATACATATGACATGGTCAACAAATAACAACACAAAGCAATGCCAGAGATGAGAAGTGTTTTTAGGATATGCCTATGTCTGCATGAACAAATGAAGACAAGATATAGCAAATATATTGCTGACATGCCTAAACGTTGAACCTCAGGGCCTTAAGGACCTTTCAGATTTCGTTGATTAGCAATAGAGTTGATTCTCGTTCAAAAATGCTGAAGAATGATATATTACACGATATTTGCGAATTTTTGAAACTCAGGACCTTATTCAGGACTGTAATGGCCTTTCTGATGAGACGCATTAGCAATAGCAAATAAGCTTTTGTCCATACGTATCAATTGCTGAAATCAGAATTTGAAAAATTCAAAGGGTTCAGCCTGGAGAGCGCGAAGATTTTTTAAAGCTTAGGACCTTCCGCAGAGCCTGAAGGGCCTTTCAGTTTTAGCTCATACGAAATAGTTAATTAAACCATCTTTTTAGGTATCGATAGCAAAAACAATTTGAAAAAATCAAGCCATTCCTGCCGGCGGCCGGACAGACTACTTTCCTACAGCAGTTATATTTATTTACGTATATTTATCACTTAAACAATGCTATCCGTTGATAAAGCTGACAATCCGATAACCATATTGAGTTACCTGCTAATTGTTATTCATGACTTTCAACCGATTATTATGCATATTTCCAACTAATATACTATCTCATTACTAATCCCTACAACAGTCGTTTTTATTTACGTATATTTCCCACCGAAACAATGTTATTCATTGTTCCAACTGATAATTTCACGTAACTAATATTAATACTAAAAATGTTTATCGTTATTCTTCTTTGCATTCCAATTCACCCTGAGCTGCGTAATAGAGAATGCCTAGCGGTCGACAGAACCACCATGTACTAATATCTAGAACCGAAGAATGCTGGTGCATCTAGAGGAAAACAGTACGGTGGTGTAGTGATATGAAAGAACGTGTACAACTCTGCGTTCTTCGCTGTAACGCTGCGCACGTTCGCGTTCGCATCTCATAGTAAAACCAAGACATATCCTAAAGGCATGTCTAATAATAAGGGGATGCAGAGGGTATATAATATTGAGAGATTTTTGGTATCGCTATTTATGCATATACTTTTTAGACGGGTTTAGTCATTCTTCTACTGAACTAGTAATTCCTATAGAGGGAAAAAAAAAGGATTTTTTAAAATTGGAAACAGAGATGATCAGAGAGGGGCGATGGGAATGTTGGCTGAAGAAAAATTTGCTAAATGACAAAGTGATTAATTTCAGGTTGGTTTTAGTGGTCATTAAGGGTTTATCATTTTTAAGTCGTAAACTTTAATTGCGACGTAACTATTTTGGAGATTGGACCATGTTACATTGTGCTGTGGAATGTTTTGTGAACATGTGTTATTGAAAGTTGAAAAAAGAAGATAGCTTTAAAGCATGATGATATGAGGAGATCTTATAGACGGTTAAAGTAGAAATGTATAAAAGAATAAGTGATATATTTTTAAACAATGTATTTTAAGCGTGCCCATCTCTGCAAGTACCCGTGCCCACCATATACATTGCTAGTATTCCTCTCCGAGAAACGGACGTAAGTACTAACTAATATATGATATAGCGACTTCGCAAGAAATTCTACGAAGTAGAAAAAATAATATGGTACATTACAAGTTTACTAGGAAAGGCTTGGCTTTTTGGTTATGGTTGCTGATTGTGTGAGCTCTGTATTTCAAGTATATGGGATTGAAAAGGTGTTTCTCTGTTGCTGTGCTACACGGGCATATGACATGATTAGGGCTGGGGCAACTGATCTGATATACAGTGTGCAATGCGATTTTTCCTTCTTTACGTTGATTATTTAGGATTTTAATACGTTTAATTTCCTATGTATTCTAGGAATACATTTTATAATGGTTTAATCGTATAAAGGCCCCAAACATGTTGTACACAATGCTTTACAGTTCTATACTGCATTTTTACACAAGTTTACTCACTTATTTGTGGATGTGCATATAAATGCCAACATATATATTCAAGCATACTCACCACTCAACATCTTAATATACTAGTAGTGATTCGTCATAGGAGTAGCAGTATGTTAAATAAGCGTCAGCGACCAGACCAGCGTAGTAAATGAAGAACAGATGATAAGCTGAGCGAGTAAAGCTTAGCGACAAGTCAGTGTGTACAGCTATACTTGAATACTTCACTGTACACCAAGCTCATTTCATTACTAGTCGTCAGCTGATTTTATAGGGTTGGTTTTCAGAATCACACAGTTCACTTCTGCTGGTGAACAGAAAGATAGTGCTTGTGGAACAGCTGCGAAGCGAAACCAACTTTTTTTACGTTGTAATATTCCACACACAAGAAGAGTGAGTGAGTAGAACTGTTGTTAGCACTTTATAGCAGACAAAGCACATAAGACTGGGAATTGTGGAGCAGAAGAGAAGAAGACCATTCTAAGCGTTGCCTGGTTGCTGACGTTGAGATGATCTCCTTTCTGGCCACACTAGTCACTACGCAGTTCAGCTTTATGTGTGTGTTGTTTCTATGCAAGCCTATTGGGGTAATATTGCCAGTTTAAAAAAAACTCTCGTTTTTCACAGTCTAATGTTAGTTACTTCGATTTGATGACAGTTTTGGGCTTTGGTGCTTATCATAAAATCGACGCAGTTTTGCATACTTATGAGATAAAACTTAATCACACTGATGACTGAGGAAGTCAATATGTTATTGCTTCATAAAAAAAGCAAAGGTTTTGATGAAGGTTGTTTTGATGCCATGTTTCATAATCGTTCTTGATGTAACAATCTTAAGTGTGACATCATGACATGTCACATGTGTATGATGATAAATATGTAGGTTTTCGGGTGCACTCCAATATTGGTTCATAATGGCGCTAGAGGGATAAAAATGCATGTGAATATTGGATAAATAAATTAGCTACCGATATGGTTCAAGAATAGAAACCGGACAACCACTGAAGAAAAGAAGTTATCAACATTTGAATGCCTTGAAAAAAGATGATCCAGATCGCTCAGCTACTGTTATTCATATAAGGGATACAAATTTT
>JAHZNA010005203.1:0-24628 GCA_027743935.1 Sinodicranocentrus sp. ZH6 | reverse complement strand
TTACTGCGCGCAGCAAACTGCGAGCGTCCTGCTTCTAGCTGCGAGAAGTAAGAAGCTTCGCGTGTGGGAAAGGGCCTTAATATTGGTAAGCCACTATACGGAATTTTTTTGCAGTATTTCGTTGCCAAAATAAGCCTTAAACATATATGTTGATATACAATTATGTAGGGTATTGGACAGCAGGAAGGGATGCTCATGAAATCCGTCAATTTACTTGGAACGACACCAACCTTGCAGTAGCCGAATCTGCCAAGTATATTTTTCACGATGATGGCTTACGCGAAAACTATCAATCTTGTATTTATTTACAGAACTACTCGGATCGTGCAGCACTATATATGTATTTGTGCAGCTATAAATTAAGTACATTATGTTCAGTGTAGTTTCTATGTTTAAAGTAATTTGAAAACTACAAGGAAGCCATGTTACCTTGTGTTAAGAAGCATTCATTGGTTCAATAAACAAAGAAACTAGCCAAACATTCCCTGACTCACAACAGCATTTGCATAAAAATCGAAACTACTATTGATCAACTCTCCTTGGCAAAACAATATTCTACAAGTTATAATTCTTGTATGCATTACTCACGATTAGCCCAATCCCCATTAAAGGAAGGATAAAGTCCAAAAATACCCTTAGCGTGTTTTAAATTCGCTTCGAGTTGAGTTTCCGTAAATGGATCCACTTGCTCCACCAACGTCTTCAAATATTTAATAACCACTCACCCCTTTACCCTCATTATTTATTTATTTATTTCCGTCCGAATGAAAACATCCACTATTATCTGTGACACACTTCTGAAGCTTATCAAGCACCATGAAAATTACAATGAGTATCGTGGTTACAAGAATTATCAGGGATACACGCACAAAATGCCGTATTCAAATTTCGGTTTGCTTTGATTTACCATAAGTTAAACTATTTCTTTCAGTTCGTCCACTTTCTTCCACTTTGGTACTGTATTTCAATGGACGATATCCATTTCTTCCACTGTATAGCTTCCACCTTTTATACGTCATAAACCTTGAATGGCCTTTTAACAGAAAAATTCTCGAGTCAGCCCAACCCATTCAAAAATAACAATCCACTAAATTCTTAAGCGGAGATCTATATTTGTCGGAGAATTCTTTCACCCTGAGTACTCTGCTTTGCATTACACCTAAAACATACCAAATTTTCTTGTTTGTCGGACATTTGTGGCGTTGTAGGGGTTACCATCAAAACCTATCGTTTGTTGCAGTATATGTTCTTTAAAACAGATTTTGACGCTCATGTAGTCTAGATTACTCTCGATGTACGCCCTAGATATTTGTCATGTCCAGATTTTCTTGTTTAGTAATGTCTATTACGTATATTGTGTGCGCTGGATTTACTCATTAGGTCCATACAGAAGTTTTTAAAAGTGTTCAACTTGTAATACAACACAAATTTTTGTAGTAGAAATTTGCCTAATTTGCAAATGCTTCTTTGATCCCATACGCCGTGGCGTAGGAAAATCAAATGAGAAAATAAAAATTCTATTCTGAAAGGGTAAAAAACAAGGAATCCCGATATGTAAATGGATTTCTGCTTTCTCTTATAGTTCGGGTGTTTGTTTTATTTAAATTCAGATCGGATCTATTGGGACACTCGCTTATTAGCTAATTAGCTGTAAGGTTTAACTCTCCTAATGATTCTATCGTACAATTTTTTTGAAATATTTATCTACAAACTTTCAACAATAGTCCTCCAAATAGAACGACCAATGCTAACTTAAACCAATCCAGGACAAAGAACCAACCTTGAGCATTATCACAACTGTCAATTGTCAAAGAGTTCACAAACATTGTTGCATCAAGAGGAAGCGAATTGGTTAAAACGTAAAGTTAATGCTCAGCTAAAATTCATGTATGGTGTTGGTCAACTTTATCAAATAAACTCAATGATGTGGATAACGCTTGTTAGCAATGTCAAAAGATTTTAGTTTCGATTCCTGGTGAGATAAATCCAATCTTTTCTTAAATCCGAAATCAACTCTTTTCTAATTCTAGTTTCATCTCCATCGCCCACTCCCCCACATTTCGAAGCATTTTTGTTCCAATAAACATCTTATCAACTCACCACCTCCCTTTCATTTTAATTTACCAGGTGACTTAAAACTGTGGTTAAACATTTTTCTAGATAACGACTACTTAATTACACAAAATGTAATCCTGCGGGGAAAAATTGCTTTGAGGAAAGTAGCCATATGATTAACTCTGAATTTTAACAAGTCATCACTGTGTCATTTATCGGCAATTTTAATTATCTTACGAGCATGTAATATACTATTATTCATTCCATTTGATAATGCCAAATCGTGTCTACATCGAAGCTGGAAATGCTTCTTGTTTGATTGATCCGCCCTTTTATGCAAAGTCACACGTCAATTTAGCTGAAGACTAATGACCATTCAAATAAAAAACATTTGACCTAATAAGTAACCTAATTGTAAGATAAATAAGCAATAACAATTATGTAAACAGGTTACACCATGTTCTGCGTATTATATGACAATCAATATTGGAATATGTTTGGAATTTTTATGACACACTTTAGAAAACATGTATATTAAATTTACTCTTTTAGTCACCATTGGAAAGGAAATTTCCCTGGTTATAGTTGGGTATAAATACTGCTCAAAATTTATTTCTAGAGATCATTGTTCATCTATCATCTAGTAATATATCTCCTAGAGTGTCAGATTATTTTAATTTGTAAAATGAAATCTATTACAATCTTTGCTACGCTGTTCCTTGCAGCTTGTGGGTCATCAATTATTCAACCCATTAAATCAGGTATGTTCAGATTTTGTCTAGACTTAAACCCTTTGTAATTATTTTTTTATTACAGGGGAAAACCAGGCTTTAAAGTATATTGGCACTGCTGATGGAATGGCATACTATTATGAGAATTCCACCAGACGGGTAAACCTGATACATGCATTTTTTACAGTTTAATACTTACATTTAATGTAATTTTTGTAATACTTGAAATATGATAGACATGGTTTGAAGCTGGGGATTATTGTAAGTCAGCTAACATGGAGCTTGCTAGTTTCACTACATGGGCCCAGACAGAAATGCTCGGGCGAACTCGATTTGCTCGACATCAAAGTGGTAAGCTACTTTTCGGAAAGTTTTACATAATATCATAGCCAAAATGAGAATCAAACATGTATCCGTTGATATGCAAATATTTAGCATTTTGGACAGCAGGAAGGGATGCTCATGAAATTCGTGAATTTACTTGGAACGACACTGGCCTTGCAGTACCCGAAATGTTTAGCAATATTTTCGTTTACAATAACAACCTGAGAATCTATCAAACTTGTCTGTTTACAATAAAATATGAAGCGAGTTTGAATTATATTCGATTTTTTATTCAGACTTGCACGTATCCAGCATTCTATGCATTATGCTCTGTAGCTGTGTAGGGGTTTGGTTTAATATGATTTGTAAGCCATTTGAAAATATTGTAACCTAACAATTATTGCTTTGATAAATACAGAGACAAGACACCCAGTGTCTGATTGGTTACAACATTAGTATAATGTCGTATCTTTTATTGACCTTGTCCAAATACGAATACGGACAAGATCTCCTTGGCTAAACAATATTGTACACGTTATCATTTTAGTGATCATTACTTAAACACAAACCATATTAAAAGATAAAGCCCACTTAAAATTTGAACGTGTTTTGAATTTGAGTTGAGATTTCGTAAATGAATCCCTTTGCTCCGTCAAAGTTTTCAAATATTCAATCATCACTTGCCCCTTTAAGCTTTTTATAAATTTCTTACTAAATGTTGACGGGAATTGTTTAACTCTTATCTGTCACATACTTGTGAAGCTTATCAAGCACCATGAGAATTACAGAAAGGGCAACTATCCTTGTTAACAAGAATGACTAGGAAATCACACACGTCATAAACCTTGAATAGCTCTTTACCCGCGAAATCCTCTACTATTCTAAGGCCAACCCATTCCAAAAATATCCACCCCAGAATGAATATTGAATAAATTATAAATTCGAAGTTCCAACCGATTTGCTTGCTCAATAAAATCAAACTTACCTCCCTGAATGATTCTTTTTCAGCTCGTCAATATCCAGAAACTTGTTTGAAAGCTTTTTGAAACTTTTTTCGACCTCTAGTCACCTTAAGATCTATTCAAAATATTTCCATTTGATCAGTTGGTCCTATTAACTAAAATAATTTTATGCCCTTGATCTACAAAGTCCCTCAAACTCCCCATAACAATACTTGTGGTCTCATTTTCCCACAAAGATTACAAAAATAGCACACCAAAAACAACCACCAGTTGACATTTATTCTTCCCTACGGAATGTGACACGGGTCCTCCATCTAAAAGCATTAGTTCGGAGAAAAAATCCAAAAATTCGCTTTACGAGGCTAACAAACTTAATCCCTTAAGGTTATCCTTGATATCAAGCAAATACAAGCTTTTGAAATGAATATGAACAGATCAGTCCGGGACAAGGCTAGTTACGCAGGCAGACAGAATAACAACACAAAAAATCTTCATAATTGTAATTGCTAACTTGTCATGTTTTCATTAATCAAGATCCTATTGAATTCAGCGCTCACTGAGCTTCGATTCACTGAAATTTTTCTATACGAAAGCATAAATGGCCATTTCCATAGTCAATGCTAGTCCTCCTTCCACCCCAGCCTTAATTCTTGTTAGCAACTTTCTGCTCACAAGTTCATTCAACACAAAACCTACTTTTTCTACACGTTCCCCCACTCCAGCATTAACTCCCGGAAGTTCTCTAACTAAAAGTTCTCAATTATTTCGCCATTGATAAGCTTCACTAGCTTGAAGTACCTAAGACATTTTATCACAAACTTTTATTCATCTCATCTGTTCTCATAATTCTCAAACAAAGAATTTTTACCTATCCCAAATCAATCGCACACTCCTCCACATTTTGAAGCATTTGCGTTCCGTTTTGCGTTAAACACGTTTTCAACTGACCACTGACCCAAGTACATATTTTACTACTTAGCGACTCAAAACGTAATCCTACAGTGGAATATTGCTCTGAGGAAAGTGTCAACTCTGAATTTCAATGTCATATGTCATAAACTTTTACTCTGTAATTTCACAAATCTTACGCAAATGCACATGTAATATTTAGATGCTCTTCGGAATCTTTCCATTCGATAACACCAAATTTGACACAGGCACACTCACACATGCCAACTGAGCTGTCGAGCATTCAACATAATAAGTAAACTTACAGATAAACAAATAATACTGTGTAAATATGTTATCCCATGAGATAAAAACAAGTCCCAAAAAGTTTTTATATCGTGATTTTTTTTGTTTGAGCCGTAATTGAAGTCAAAAGCAGTAAACAAATCAGATGTACTCGCATGTTAAATGAAACTCTTTCAATGCAATAATTAGTTCTTAGTTCATAGCCATGGTTTTTTACTTTTTTGCTCTTGGTTGTTATATTATGACTGACAATTGTCGATTTTTCATGATTTTCCCACTTCCTCTCACAAATTTAATTAATAAATAACTTACATAAAATTTTGATCCCAAAAATCGCGTTTTTATCTTGTGATTGTTTGTTCGCGCCATAATTAAAGTCAAATGCAGAAAACATTTAAGTTATGCTTCCTTGTTTTTTAACAAATATTTGATCAAACTTTCCTGGAGCGTTGTTTGATAAAAAAACTAATAACTTATAGCCATAGGTTTACAAGTCACGTATGATTTTGACAATTTTCGATTTTTCATGATTTTTCCGCCTTCTTGTCACAAACTTAATTGGTAAATAGCGTCAGATTGGGACTAGGTATTTTCCGACTGTTGCTCACGTACTTAATTCCAACATGAGAATTTTCTTCTTGTGAATGGGTATAAATACTCCTCAAAAATTATTTATAAATAACATTCCTTATCTACAACTCTCAGAGAGTGTCTGATTATTTCATTTTTATTTTGTGAAATGAATTCTATTTCAATCTTTGCTGTGCTGCTCATTGCAGCTATTGGCTCATCATCATCAAACATTGACACCTTAACATCAGGTATGTTTAGATTTTTTCCGGTTAAAAAACCCCTTTTGTAATCATGTATTTTTATCCACAGGTGAAAACGAGGATTTAAAGTATATAGGTACTGCTGATGGGAAGGCGTACTATTTTGATACTTCAATCGAACGGGTAAACCTGACATGCAAATTTGCACACTGTACTATATACATTTAATATCATTTGACGTTTTAATGTTAGAATTGGACGGAAGCTGGGGAATATTGCATGTCTGCTAACATGCAGCTTGCTAGTATTTACACACAAAACCAGTTTGAAATGCTTATTTCAGCATCAGAAACAGCTTTACCTTTCAAACGTAATTCTACTTTACAGAAAGCTTGACAGTATTTCATTATCAAAATAACCTTGAAACAAATATACGTTGGTATGCAATTATGTAGCTTATTGGACGGCAGGAAGGGATGCTCATGAAGTTCGTCAGTTCACTTGGAACGACACCAATCTTGCAATGAACGAATTGGCCGAGGATTTTTTCTCCGATTTTGGGTTGCGAGGAGAGTATCTAACTTGTATTTGTTTATTTAAATTTCCGGAGGATATGCGTTTAGTTATTTATGAGTGCGAAGGTGAATTGTATACATTATGTTCAGGTTAGTTTGAAAGCTAACTGAAAATATGTTATCCTCAAATATCCTTAATTCCAATATAATAACTAGCTCAACATCATTCACTCTTATCTGTCACGTACTTGTGAAGCTTATCAAGCACCATGAAAATTACAGAAAGGGCGACAGAAATCACACACGTCATAAACTTTGAATAGCTCTTTTACCGCGAAATCCTCCGCGAAGTCAAAAAAATTAAAAATATCCTTCCCCAGGCTCCGCCCATCCCCATAGTTAAAGGTGCAAGAGAGTGATAACATTTATTATAAAGTATACAGATGAGTATTCTGCTAGACCCATGTCCACTACACAAAATTAAACAAATATTGCAAGTAAAAACTACAAAATGAGTATGAATACTGATTGCACATTTCAACAGGAACTATAATTTGTTTTAAAACAGGTCAATTTTTCAGTCCTCAGTAATGTTTATACCGAGCACCAACCACTTGAGTCAATTATTCTCAGTCTTTTTTCCCTTCGGAATGATTGTATTATGGAAATCTTTGTATGCTGACATTACACTCGTCACACCATTACTTTTCAGAGTTTCCAAACCATGCTCACTCATCTATTTTATAAAATCCATGAAATAATATCATTCATCTTTGATTAGCTCAATATTTTGCAAAAAAATGAAAAATATGGCATACCTTTGTGCCGACCTGTATTTCCAGAATTTTCAACTGAGGTAGCTTTCCAAACCCGTGTAGAATGGAAAAATCAGTAATTCTCAACAAAAATTCGCAACCCGGCGATGACCCAGGGCTTAGACAAATTTCCCTTTTCTCCATTCGAAAAACCTTTAAATCTAAGAATTACCTTATTTCAAATGCAAAAACCTCAGATGTAGAAAGTATCAATGCAATATACTTTTTTGATTTACTTACTTTTTAAACACGTGATGTTTGCTCCCCTCTGGAATGTATTTTCCTCAGCTTTTCTTTTAGAATATGGGATTCCAGTAATAATATCATCATTTAGGTAGCTTCCCGGGATTAATATTAGCTTTTGAAGGGTATCCTTCCATTGAGAACAGACCTCCGCAAAAACTCCATTCTGGAAAACTTTCACTTGCAAAACCTCCAACTTCGGCATCCAACCTGATAGCAGCTTCACATCAGATCCACTTTTTAGCTCAATATCACTTTCAAACTCGGTCAAGCCCAAGAGCTTAACTTGAAACAGAGTATTTAGCTCTTCTGCTCCATTCACAAATGTCATATGTTTACCAACTTTATAACACAGAGAGTTCCCAGCTATGGACAGCTTCTTCAAGTGAGCAGTGTACCGGAGGAAAGATAAGTTAGTAATTATTGGTCCAACTAGCTTCAACGTGTGGAGGGATGTCATGATCATAACATGGCAGAAGGGAAAGGTAGGGATCCCACTAGCCGCACATTTGTTACCTTTGATGACAACTAGTGTCTCCAAGGTGGAAGCATATAGGGTCATAAGACGTTGGATATCTTCGATCGTCGAGTTGATACCAATGTCAACTTTCAAAGTTTTCAAAGATAGTCCAAGCTCCTCAAGAAGATTCAAGGAAGACGTTGGAAATACCTCAAGGGATCCAGTTTTCTCCCTGGACAAAACATATAGAGTTTAAATTGATTAGTTTAGATTAGTTAAGTAATTGTCTTAATTTAAATTGTAGCAAATTACGATGATATGAGATCCAAATGGGTAATTGGGAGATTACTGGAGCTCAACGACCTGACGTGTTTGATCGCCTCCAAAAACGCGTTAAAGTCCGTTTCCACCCTCTCCCCGTCATCCTCAGGGGAGTTTTTCAGAGGCAAAATTATTTCCTAAATGGAATAAAAAACTATACACAACTTCAGCTAACTAACAAAAATGCGACCCCTAGCTGGCACTCACCTCCAACTTGGAAAAGAACATGAAAAACTCTGTCCACAAGATCGGAAATTCCTTCAACCAGATGTTATCCCTCAGCTCCAACACTTTTAGATTTACATGAGATGATGACCATGTAGAAGGTAAAATAATTCCTTCCTCTCTCGGAGCTTTACCGCCAACAATGAGTTTCCTCAAGTTGGGCGTCATCTCCAACAAAATCCTCTTCCAACACGAGACCCTAGTCAACTCTGATGAATCTAAATACAACTCTTTCATCCAAACCCCACATTTCCTCCAAAAGCCTCCTTCAACCGAAGAAAATCCTCCAACCACTCTAAACCTGGAGTAAGGTCTTGTCGTCAATTTAAACATGTTTTCCTCCGAGCCGAGGCTGGGAAGCAGGTCAAAAAAGGGAGGAAGCTGGGATACGTCCTTATTTCGAATTGAAACTTCGTCTGCATCCCTTTTGTACTTTATTTTATCCTCCGCCCGTCGCCAATCTCTACCAATTTTAAACTTTTTGAAGTAGCCCGGCAGTAGTAAAACTTTGCCTTGCTTTCTTTCCACAGTCAGGATAGCTTTCGAACGCCACTCTTCCAAAGAGCTGTCATACCAGAGGGTACACACGAGTCGGAAATTCTTGAGATCTTTGACATCACAATGCTTAAAAATAGTTGACAACACCTGTCCACACAATTAAGAGGATGGAATAATTACTCAAACATTCATAATTAAAAAAGGAAACATGACTAAAGTAGTTACAATATTACCACCGAGTTGGTCATCGGATTCTCTCCTTCATTTAACTCCTCAAGAGTGACATCCCCTTTGAACTTTTTTTTATGTCGACCCATCTCCAATCAAGGGTCAATATTTAACCCATAAACTTATAAATCTTAGCTAAAATTAAATTATACTTAAAAACTGGAGAATGCTCAAGATAAACTTACAAATCCCTCACCACTTGTTGACTTGCTTGTGTACTCCTTTCGTTGTTTTTTTGTCCAGTATCCTTTCCATGCTTTGAGGTTTTTCTACCTTTTTGGGAAATAGTGAAGTGACTACAGCTATGGATGAAAATGAATGGGAAAGGGTTACAATGCTCTACATATCGTTGTCGCAGTTCACTATGCGGATTCCATACATGTACGTACGTACATAGATATGCTTCCCTTTTTGGCTCCACACACACAAACACACACAGACAACATTGGAGCAAGAGCCTTTGTTGTGCTTTACTGACAATTGTTGCTCTGCTTGGCTTTCCTTCATCTCTTCATTCATTTAGGATGCTATGCTATGTGTGATCATGTATTCCGCTCTTATAAAGGTGTAAACTAGTGATCCGGGCGTGAGGATTTATGAAAGCGATGATATTCTGTAGCAGACTTGGATAAAACTGGAGAATACTCCGAAATGGAATGGTGAATCTTGGAAAATGACAAGGTGTATGCTCCACATCATATAACTTACAATAAATGGAGTACGCTTTCTTTAATTTATGTCAGTTCCAGAATGGATTTCCGCTGGGAAGCACACCTCCTCTGGTTTTCCTGAACTGGGATTTCCGCTTCCTGTACAATTTTCTCAAGAGATTATTTCAGGTTAGATAGGTTGCGATGGCTAATTTTTGTATCTATCCATCTGTTATACTCTCTTGAGAAATTAGTCGGGATTTTGATAAGGATGAATATTTGGACAACAAGAAATCTCATCTTTGGAGTTTTTAAGGGGCAGTTCACAAATTCCTTTTTGATTTACAGTAATATTCATAATTTGTGATAAAATATAAGAATCTTTTTTATGTTCCGGGTTGCTCTCATCGGTCTCAATCTTTTTAAGAGACTTTTTGTAGAGTTTACTGGAAACCAAAATGGAACTCGTGTGTCAGGTAAATATTTCTTGAAAAGATTAAAGTTCGTATTATTCCTCGTCACGGTTATCTCTATCTACCTGGTTGGAACTTGCCAGATGGGGAAAGGGCTAAAATTCTGAATATATTCCAGCTAAACATATTTCTCTAATGGGATGGAGACGTGTGGATGGGAATACGATGTTAAAAAATCCTCGTAACCCTTCGTCCGTCTCTTTCTCTTTTGAGAAAAATATTCGTCAGTTATAATTTAATTTGAAGATAGATGGAAAGCTGCCAAAATGGACAACACTCGGATTAAATAGGATTTTCCCAGGAATTGATATAACCCTTCAAATGAATTTTAATTCTGTGATTTATCTAAATATTCTTTTCTAACAAGCACAGGTTGGGAAACAGGATCTCATCAATATTTCCTCATTTATTTACCTCCACCTTCTTCACCCCTCCACTCCTCCACCTTTCTAATGCTTTCTTTCTTGTTGCTAGGAGGAGAAAAGGAGAAAACGTGACAACTTAAGGGATATATGACACTCAAGTAGCGTGGCAGGGAAAGAGATTGCTCATGTTCTGGAAAGGGTCAAGAGTCATTGTTGTTTACAAAACTATTGTCTAACTCGTATTGTGAAGCCAATCACAAATAGGATTTCCAACAGAGACACTGTTTTCGTCGTAACTGTTAAAAGAGTAAGTCCTCGGTGAGAACAATGTCATTGTGGGAGATCCATTTCTTCTCAAAGACATCCAGAATCCAGACTCACCATTGGTGGAAGAATTTACGCTGGAAAAAATATTATCGACATGATATTTTGGGTAAGGTGAATTTGATTAAAAAGGTGAGAATATGAATTTCAACAAACTTCGAAAATTTGTTCTCTCATTTCAGTGAAGAAAGGGAGGACCAAATTGGGATCTTTTTCTACTTATGATTTACAGAGAATATTTGGATGGCAGTGGGATAAGGAGTGATCGAATTTTAAACGAACACTTCTATTTCAAAGCTAGCTAAATATTCTTAATGCGACGAATACAAGATTTTTCAATGCGCTTCTTTTCTATGAAGACAACCAAGTAAATCAAGTTTGTGAAGCCTCCTAAAGCTTGTAAAAGATGTGCATGATGTCAAACGCCCAACAAAGACAGTAATTGGATAGATAAATAATATGCTTAAAGGATGGGGTAAGTTTATTTTCTTAAGTTTTCACCTTACCGGAATTCTCTCATCAGAGTGAAAGCTCAGGGATTACTACAATTTAGATTACGACTAATGGTAAAATTAAATTTAACAGGATTACAGAAAGGGGTAAAGAGAAAGTAATTATTATCCAGGACAGAGTTTCAAGTCACGCACAGTCCTCTTTCCTAGCTATGCTTTCCTCCGTTGGCTTTAATTTTCCTTTAGAAAGCCGAATAGCGGAGGAGCAAGAATTGAGAAGCTCGCACACCTGGGTCCCAAGTTCCCCTCCAATGTTTGTATGTACTGGTGTAGAAATGCACTTGGGGCAAAATGATACATTTTTTCAAGGCAAACCACACCTTCCTCACTTCCCTTGAGGATATCTTTTTCCATTCCACAGACAGAAATTGTCTATTCCGTTAAGGCGGAGAGTGAAAGCAGAACGGCAGAAAAAAGTAGAATCCCTGCAAGCAAGGTGGACAAATGAGGCACCTTCTTTTTTCGCGTGGGTTGGTTGGCCTTTCAAAATTTGTGGTTTAAATTAAGACTTGATACTGACATTTGAGCCCATTAACGTAAATTGGCGAAAGCGAAATGACACTTGGATCTTTCAGAACGCATAATGAACAAAACCAGAGCGATTGTTTTGTTACAAGTTTTATAGTTGAAACAAATTATCAATCTATAAGACATTAAATTTTGCAATTAATTTAAGTTTTTGGACGATTGCTTGACCGGTTTATTTCAAACGTCTGACGTCTAAACTGGCGAAAAAAGCTATAAAAAATAGTTGCGACTTCTGCAATATCTCAAGGTTGAAATCTGCTTTGATATACTTTTCTCAGATGAGGTACTACATATCCTGCTAATTTTGTTAGGTGCACGGCATGCTTGGATTGAGGCTTTGACGGAATTTATTATTTTGCTTTCTCCAAGTTCATAATAATAGACTTCCGGTGAAATCAACTTTCACATTTACTTTCTTTCCCTAGTTTTATCCCTATTGTGATGAAAATGACAAAATGTATAGCTCTGTTAAGGAATGGATTACGAAAGGATGTGAACAAGAAAAAAACAGGATGTTGCAAAAAAAGAAGCTTTCTGTTGCTGTCGCATGCTTTCTCCCACTTGCTATCATTCTCAGAAATAACCATGACGCTAAAGAACATAAATCGCATTATTTTCTTCATCCTGTTTTCGTCTCTAGCTACTTATTTCTGAACACTTTTTCCGAAAAGCATATATATATACAAGACATTTCATAGGTGTAATAAAATAATATTTAGTATTACAATAAGATCTATTTACCTCGAGTTTATTTCATGCTTGCTTGGAAGATAAAATTTCTCAAATGAAAAGTTTCCTTTTTATCCTATGATTCCTTTTCAGAAAAGGAAATGCTTTGAGGGTATTTGGGAGAAAAATAGATTTCTGCAAGTAAAATTTTACAGCAGCAGCAGAATTTTAAGTAGAATATGCAGCTACATTTAAACAATATATATAATGAAAAAGGCCGATGTAATGAATGTTAGATTCAAGATCAACTTTCACTTTTTACTGTAAACAAGAAATTTGATTCATTTCCAGCAAATGAATACATATCTCGAATTCAAATAAGTTTCAAATATTTTAATTAGCAATCAACTTAGCTGATTAAAACTAAGTCAAGTGTAACAGAGTCATTTCGAGAATTATTTTGTGAAACAAAAAAATCTTCCGGTGAGTCCATGCATCGGAAAGACAGCAGGGTGATGTAGTTTTTCTTCAGAAACTGGTATTCTGGATTACGCTAGCCTGGAATTTTAAGTTAAGATTTTAATTATCTAATATTTCTCAAGGAAATCTTAATCAGCAGCAATACCACCAAAAATAGCAAACTTACCCTTCCCCTGAAACGTGAAAAATTACCTATTCACGTTTTGGAGATGAATCATCCCCCACACACCCTTGAGATGGACAGTCATCTTAGAACTAAAGGAAAGGGTTAATATTCTCCACATCTTCATGAAGCACTTCAATATCTTCCATTTCTCTATTCCTAAAAAGATCTAAAAACCACTCATGTCACGCTCCAAAGCACATTTTAAGCACTTTTTGGCTTGTTGCTTTTGTCGTTTTCACTTTTCTTCTTAAATCTGGGAATCGAGAATTAAATAGCTTTTCAACAGGCAAATGTTAAAAATTTAAGTAACTTGTATTTATTTTAAATTGGTGCTTCGATTTCCAGTAAAGATGTTTCTTCCTATTAGAAAGTTCAGAGAATCTGCACCTAGTAGCAGGTAAACGACTACTAAGTGAAAGTTTAGTGGAGATATCCAGGTAATCTAGTGGAGAGAATAAAATCGATCTCTTTGTGTCCAGCATTACATGAAGCCTATTTGGAGAAATGCGGTTACTGAGGTATATTGCTGTATCCATTTTTCTGGAGAAAGTGGTAAATGGAAGAGAAATCAATACGAATTACATCTACCCTCAATAATATTTCCTTTACAACTAGATCATCTCTTACCAAATATGTGTACTTTGTAAAAGAGTGAAAGCATATTTTCCCAAAGTAGAAGGAGAAATTATTCTAAAATGAGCTTATCTAGCAGCCTCAGTAGTATCCAAATAAGTTGAAAAATCTCACAATGAAAAGTACTCTTGAAGTTCTACTACTTCTTCCTTGACAATAAATATTATAAACTTTCACTGACATATTTCATCAAAAAAGTGGTTGCCCCAAATTGTGGAATTAATTCATTAATTACGAGTTCTGTAGAGAGGAAGCTATTTCTCTGTGATAATTTTGTTACAGCAATGCTTCCCAGAAAGTAATTATCCTTAAGTAAAAGATTCAAGCTTTACTCTACAATCAACTTCACCTGTCTTTCAAAACATTTAGAAGACAAGGAAAGTAAAAGTCGACACTAGGTAGCTCATCTTTGCAGAGGATGGAAGGGAAGAGCTGTGACAGAAAGTAAAAACAAGATTAAGCTCGTTTTAATAGAAAAAAAACTCAATTAAAATCCTAAGCAAAAAATGATATGATCGTTATGATAAATGGACTTTTCATTTCATTTCTTACATAATAAGTTTCACTTTGACTGATTGTCTCAGTTATTTATCTCCATCCTAAAGTAGTGACAGCTTTAAACGGGGCAGATAAAGCAACAGGTTCTTGCTTAAGGAAAGATGCTAAAAAAATTGTGATGTGCAAGTGCGAAAAATCAGTAGCTTTAAATTTTAGGGATTGTAAATAACAAATTTATTTGTTTTTTTTTTAGATTTTTTTATGATATTTGATTTCTTTTTAAAAATGGTATTATTTAGTATCATGCAATTGCGTTCTTCAAAAATCAAACAGCTCCGTAATAATTAAACTTAAAATTTTGCTTTCACTTTAGAACCCGAAATATTTTTCCCGTTGTCCATAAAACTTTCTCCTAATTACAAGTAAAATGTACTCATTTTGAATAAGGAGAAAGTTTACATCTTCTGTGATCCATTCCAATTGTAAAAATGCATGTCAACAGCGTACTTCCACATGAAGCAAAGCAAAATAGCGACAAAAGATAAGAAAAAGAACCACAAGAAGAAAATCAAGCAAATATGAAAATATCCGGGAATAATTTTCTCATCCTGTGAATCCTCCTTGGTGTCAGATCCTAAAAGAAATTTAATATGCATGATTTTTTCGACAACCAATTTTTTAAGGAGACTCACTCAATCCTCACCTTGTGAAAATTGATGAGAAGGTATCTGAACGATAAACTCAGATGGGGAAGAAACTTTCTCCATCCCACTCGAATGTTTTATTTCGTCCTGTTTTTGATTCAAAATTAAATATATTAGTTTCCGGGAATAGTTTAGCTTTTATCAAGATTAAACAATAGTATAGTCAATTCAGCTTTCTTCACCTTTATGATTTTTCCACTTTCATCTAAAAAGTCTACTCCTTTCAAAATAATTATTACTGTAAGAAGAAACACTTTCCAAATTTTAGTGTACATTTTCAAATTCTACCGATTATTATTAAGTATTAAAGTAAGAGGAAGAAAATAATTTGCAAATTAGCAAAACCCAACTGTGCAAATAGCCTCTTTAATATATTGCTTTCCCCAGATTTCCCCAATAAAAAAATCGTTCCCTTAATTGCGGAAATAAAGAGGTCACAAGGGCTTCAAGTTGTTTTCCATGTAATGACACAAAAACCCATATAAATTTACTAGACGAGTAGACTTAATTCTACAATTACGGATACCACTAATTTGACAAACACAATTTAATTTCACTCCACTCAGCTTTCCCCTTCCTTTCAGTTTTCGCTTCGCTTTTCCCAAGCTTGGCAATATGAAGAGTGAAAGTTTATAGAATGTTTATACCTATATGAATATATCTCCATGTTAAAGAAGCACGCCTCCACCCACAAGAAAATCTACGCAACAACTGTCTTCAGCTTTGAAAGGAGCCCACGTATTTCACTACACAAATATATGCTCAAAATATATTGCGGAGAAAGCACCTACGCATCTTCGTGTATTGTGTGAATCACAAAAGCTCATGATAATGTATTTACTCTATATGAAAATCCCTTGCGAATAAATAGGTTATATCATCAAACAATACTTTCTCCGTTGTAGGGTTACATCACGAATGCATATTTGAACACAATTTATCTCATCAATATTTTCAACCCATGTATATGCGTGTGCTGGTGAAAATACTTGAATATGGTGCTTTCCCATGGGAAAGAAAAATACTTTAAATTGATTGCAATGCACTGTTGTACTTTCTCCAACAAAGTATGCCAAATAAAAGTCCACAAATTTTATTAATTATGAAACCCATAATATTTTCTCAATCAAACTCAATAATTTACAATGTTTATAGCCTCAGTGAATTTTGCTAAGGACTAAACACGCTCATCTCAATGTCATCCCATCGCCTATTCCCTTGCAGACCTTGCAACGGAAATACATATTTAAAGAACATAATTAAACTCACAATGACCACTCCCCAGGCAAACACCCACCCAAAATACATTAAAGTTCTCAACAAATGTTGTCCGAAAAGAGAGGAATCTGTAATTTATTTAACATACATATTTTATCAAGAAAATAATAGAGAAGAAGCTTATTTGCGAAATGGTTGATTCCATTTCTTACCTGGAGAACTGGAGAAAATCTTTTCAATGACAATGTCACTGAAATTCTCTCCATCTTCATTTGTATGTATTCTCGCTCCGTAAAGAAATTTACTCGGATCACACGTTGGGATGCAGCTTCCCTCCAAATGAAATTCTTCCTTGGGTTCGACGATCATGAAGGATCTTGCGATAAAAAGTCTGAGAAGTTTGTAGTTCTCAATTTTCAAGTTATTATGTACCTGATCGGCGTGTTCTTTACTCTGGAATTTATAAAAAAATAAACCGGAAGTGAAAGCAATATTATAAATAATCAAATATTGTCTTTAACTTACCTTTACGATGGAAGCTGACCACATTGTTAGAGGAAATGGGGCTGAACATTGTAATGTGAATATCCTCGTCTCGTTCACTATTCTTCGCACTTTCTTCTCCTTTATTATAAATTCATCATCTTCAAGGTTTTTAGAGCCAAGCCAAATAATCGGGAAAAAGTCGGGAGGAGCGTCGATTTCAGAGCAATCTGAAATATCTGAAGGAATTAATTCAGATGTGGAACACTTTATTGAGAAGATTATTAACAAAAGGGAAAGTCTTTTGAAAAACATTTTCAACTTGTATCCAGTTTACAAATATTTTCTCCTGGTCAACAGCTAAAACCGTCCTGTCTCTTTTTCGTCTTGGGAGAGAATGAGAAAGTAAAATTGGAGAAAGTATTTTATTGAAGTTTAGTTTTCACGTTGAAAATTCAACTACTTTCTCTCAACTACTGGACAGATGGGAGAGAGTTCACATTGGAAAAAGAAGTAGCATGGTAACAAGAAAAGTGAACGCTTTTTAGGTTAAGTTGATTACTGGAAGGAATAAACGAGAGAAAGCGGTTCAGAGGAGAAGAGAAAAAATGTCTAAATTGAAGAAGGCATATTTTTCTTGCGTGATTTTTCCTCTCCTCGTCGTCATACTTGTTCCACGTGATCCTATAGCCTTTGTATGCATATGTATTACGAAAAAACATTGCGAAAAGAGGTGGAGAACTTGAATACATGATTTTTAGCTGCATTACTAAATATACGTCGAGGATCTTGTGCGTAAAAATGAATACGTTCCAGAGTAAAAGTCCGAATTTTCTCATATGAAGAAAAAAAATTATAGTGGCGATATGCAGTCAAGAGAGAATTCCTTGCAAATAAACAACATCCATACAAATTACTCTGGAAGTGATCTCTTTTGTGAATGTCAAAGTGTCAAAGTTTTCTCGATACTTTTGCTATTGTATGTTTTGTGAAAACATGCTTCAAAAGTCACACTTATATATTTATCCATCTAAATTCCGGATTTTCACGCTCATTATCTATTGTAGTTCATATTACGAGAGCAAGTCGACCCTGAAAGTTGTAAGTGAGGAAAGTCACTCAAAGGTGAAAGTTATTACTGATTTTTTTAGATAGATAACACAGAAAAACGATGTTTTTTGCATAACCTTCCCAGTCACATGCATTGCGAAGGCTTTCTTCGTCCCATGGTAGTTTTGAGTTTGTCTCTAAAATCTCAGATGGGGAAGGAAAGATTCAATTATTTCTCGGAACATGTTTTCCATGCATGCTTGTTCATGGCTTCATATTCTTCGAAACTGTATTGCAAGGGCAATCGAGAACAGTCCCTTCCTGAAGAAAAGTGATCTACTTACTGGAACAGGAGAAAGCAGAACAGAAAGCTTTCTGGTATATGGTATTTGAGAATGACGAGATTTAATGGAGTTCCTTTACTCACTTATCATTTTATTCAATTACGAATCCAGCGCTTTCTCCGTACACTTTCTCTGTAACCAAAAGCACCTGTCCCCAGTATTGACTGCTAATGAGACATGATTCCAACCAACCAGGAATGAGTAACTTTTTGGGCAAAAATACTTGAAGTTTTTCAACATATCTAATGCGACATCCTCTGCGAAGAAAGGAAACTACGCAAGGGTAATTTTACCAACAAAGACGACGCTGGCGATGCGAGTTTATTATATACACTTGGAGAACGTTGAGGAACATGAGAAAAAGCTTATTTTGTGAGTAGAGATACAAATTTGGAATCAAAAAATTTTCCATAGGAAAACAACTCATGATGTTTATTCGTTTATTTCGCTATTTATTCGTATATTTACACATGTAATTATAGTACAATTTTTATCATTCACTGCTACAGTTACATAACCCCATTTTCAATAATTAATCAATACACGAGCTAAATTATTTGTTTCTAAATTGTACAGTGATTTGCTTGATTTCAACTTTCTTACCTGCTAACACTTTTTTAATAGCCAAAACTATCTTTGTCACTTTATCCTTCAACCAAAACACCTTGTTACATTTGATCTCACCGCAGTTTAGCCACTTCCTCTCCCAAATTATTTCTAACATGAGCACATACAATGTCAAAGCTAGCAAAAACAAATATAGAAAAAATTCCGCTTGAAAATTCCCATTCGTTGAAACCTTGCTAGCTTCATCATTTTGATTTCTTACATTCTCAACTCTTTTATTCCAAGTGGCCAATCTGGCCTTCCAAATTTCCCACCTTTTTCCAATCCTTGACTGCTGAAATGAGTGAAACCCTTTTAACCCATTTTTTCTGTAGAAGAAATTTCAGCCCAATTCTGTGTGACTGTCTCGAAAAGCTTCCTTATCTCAATTGGGGAAATATAACTATCAATATTTTCCCCTCGAAAGAGATTTGTGATGAATATCCCAGCCAAAAGCCTGTGATCCTCCTGTGCTTTTCTATCACGGATGTTCCCTGCTCGAATAAAATGTGAAAGGGAAAACAAACAACTTGACTTAGCTGCCAGTTCCTCATCCTTTCGATGAGCATTGTTGACAACAAGCTGAAAGCTATTATCAAAGCCATTGTCGGCACTAGTTGACTAATTTTCAGATAAGCGAAAAAGTTCCACCCATGCAAAAAATATTTGTTTAACTACCAATTAAAAATATTTAACTTACTGATTTGCAGCCTTTTTGATTATTCTTGAATGACTAATTTATTTCTTACCAGTTATAATAATTACAACACCTCACAATATGCATGAAAGCTATCCTATTTGGAATACCCCGTTAATAACTTAATAATACCTCATCAATTCATTGTATTCATTCAATAATATTATTCATATTATGCATAACCCTAACTTGCTTTGTTCTTGTATATGCAGTTTATGATTTTACTAAAGAATTTTATAAGGTTTATACTACAATGAACTAATTTAAATAATGCTTAACGTCATGCATAATATAGTTTAGTTTTACATTTACATATTCATATTTACACCGTATATACCCTTACCAATTTATTTACAAGCTTTGCATCTAACCTATATTTCAACAATCAAAGCTTGCAAAAAAATATATGTTAAAAAAACTAAAGAGTAAGCAAAGTAATCAAAAAACTCAAGCATTGGTCCAGAAACTCAAGAAATGTTCTCCTATGCACTTTGAAGAATGGATAGGCCATTTGAAAATGCATAGCATTCGGACAACTCTTACACCTCCTATGATACAACGACTTTGCCTTGGTTAGCTGGACACTTTTCTTTAAAGTTTGCCGTATTCTCTTCAATCAATGCCCCCGCAATAGACTCAATGTACACAATCAGTAGGCCAATAATGACACCACTGACTACCAAAGAGAATACGGCAACACTGGAAAACAGAAAATCTAGATCATTAATCCCCGTGAAGATCGTCCCAACCACGAGTACAACCAGCAGGACTTCATGAAATGAAACCCAAATTGAAGCAAATATTTCATTTGTAATCTTATTGAATACTTGCTGTGTGCGATACATATGCATAATTATGTCACCATCCAACACCCCTAAAGAGTGAGTAGTGACCCTGTAGCGAATTACAATGGAGCCTTTGACATTTACAACGTATTCATCCACAGCTTCCGGTGTGATAGAAGGTACAATTATTACAACATTGTACGTATATCCAAGTCCCACAGTTACGACAATGAAGACAATATATGCCAAGGCGGAAACTTGCCAAACCAAGAAGACCATGCATGGTAAGTGATCAAATGAACATGTTACATCAACCTCGAGCAAACTCTTGATCAGAATATGAACCGGTTCCATTTTGACACAAGCGGCAAAACCAAAGAATACAGGGACGAGGGCAGAAACAACCGAAATCATGACAAAAAGTCGGTCTCCATATCGTAGCATTTTCTTCTGCTTTCTTGTATACTCAACTCTTTGACGGACCATCAATTCTAAATGATAGAAAATATATGTAAATAAAAGTTTCCTCGAAAGTCAACTTAAAGTCAAAAATCATCCTTACCTTCAATGTGTTTTGTGTAGAGGGAAAATTGATTCAGTAGATAAACCACTTCCTTCCTGTATTTTGCCATTCTGTAACACAACATATTCAAGCCTATGACGAGGAAAACTTCAAGAAAACCGTAAACAACTGAACCGAATGAAATCTTTGAGGTGTTGCTTCCATCGTCGTTTTCCGTTTTTGAGAGGAGAAAAGGTGGCATCATGAGTAAGAAAATGAGTCCACCAAATTTAGTTAGCCACATGTTCCAATACAAATACATGTTTGCAAGAACAAAGGCTCCTTTATTCGAGTCATAGTGAATATGACAAAGAAAAGTGTAACGATTAAGCCGGAGTCTGTAGTCCATACACTTTATCATAAATTTGGTGAGCATTTTAGGGATCTTGGATAAACAGTGTGGATCTGTCAGTAGGCACACCTGCACTGCAGAGTTTTTTCCGGAAAAAACGAGTTCGTCAAGCCTTTTTTTCGTCTTCGGGATAGAAAAACATTCCGATAGGAAGTAAAATAGAATAAACCCATTAAATACCTAAGTCCTATTCAATCAAGAGAAAAAATTGGAAAAGCTTATTGCTGAAAGTTAGAGGTTTTATGACTCAGCCAAAATTCTATTTATTAGCTCGCAAAAATGTTTTAACTGCGAGGTTAAGAAATCGTCAGCGCCGTCTGTGTGTCTGTCGGTCTGTGCACATTTTATTTGTACTTTTTAAATTGATTTTGTGTTCTAAGGTCCAACAGGAATTGATGAAACGACCCTATGGGGTGTTTTACTGAGTGCGTAATGTGTAAGATTGTGTGTAAGTGGTGTTCATGGGAGTTTATGGGGTGATCTACCAAATGCATAAAAAAAGTCCAAACGGAACAAAGAAACGACCCGATTGGGTGTTCTATAAACTGAACAACAAGGAAAAATAAAGATTTTGTTTATTAAGATTTAGCAAGAATGAATTAGTAGTAGGTGATTTGTCTTTCCTTATAGGTGCATGGAGTCTTCTACTGAATGCACAGGGTGTGCGACTGGGTGCATAAGGTGTTCTATTGAGTGCATGGTGTGTTATTTGATGTGCATAGGATTTTTGGCGATTAGTTGTTCTTTTAACTGAGATATTTAGAACAATACGGAAAATTTTTTTTTGAAGACATAGCAAAAATTAAAGAGTTAGAGGCGATTCGTGTTTCCTTATGGTTACAAAGGGTGTTCTACTGAGTGCCTAGGCTATTGATTTTATTTTTTTAGGTTAGATTGTTAGTCTAATGTTTGATGTGAGAACATCGTTTTATGATATGTTGTTAGGTTAGATTGTTAGGTTAATGTTTGAAATGATATTTTAAAAAAAGTCTTATTTGCGAGCTCAATTTAGTTTTTCCAGATTTATTGATTCGTCATGTCAGCAAAGCTGTATTTTTTTCTAATTTAGTTAGTTTATTTGTTGCTGAAATATTTTATGCATTAACCTATATTGGATTTTAAATTGCTCAAAGCAAAGCTGGAATTACTTATTTTGTTCGTTTCAATTTAGGGTGAACTAAAATGTTTTAATTTATATTAATACTGCATAACATATCAACCTCTAAAGAAGCCAGCCATTTCTCTAATAAATAATGCATAGATAATACCAATGTTTAGTTGTAAAAAAATTTAAAATCAATATACTTTCCAGATCTCAATTGAAAATGAAGATGGGCAGAAATCAAGCAAAGATCGTAACACGTTTGCTTTTTTAAAAAAAATTCACTATGGTCCTAGTTGATGAATTAAGAATTATCAATTTTTTTGTGTGAGTGTTGGAAAACATATTGTGAAAGATTTTTTCAGTGAAAGCTGATAAAATTTGTTTACTTTGAATAAAAACGACGCAATAATTATTATTATACAATTCTTACACCAAAGAGGAAAGTTCACCATAAGTTAAATTATTACTTCAAATTCAGCAACTGTATTTATTTAGTAATTTAATACAAACATTTGTGAGCATATTTGAGACATCTCAGATGGGGAGGGGGAAGGAAAGATTCGATTATTTTTCGGAACATGTTTTCCATGCATGTCTGTTCATGGCTTCATATTCTCAGAAACTGTATTGCAAGGGTAATCGAGTACAGCACCTTCCTGAAGAAAAGTGATCTAGTTACTGGAACGGGAGAAAGAAAGAAAGAAACAGAATGTTTTCGAGATTTAATGGAGTTCCTTCACTCACATATCATTTTATTCAATTACTAATCCACCTTTTTCTCCGTACACTTTCTCTGTAACCACAAGCATGGGTATAATAGAACTTAGACGATTATAAGCAAACAAAGCGAGTCAAATTTTCATGCTGGAGTTCTTTCCTAAATATTCATTTCTAATGTCTATCTATCTATTTCACACGTACCTGTTAAAAATGATCCATTAAGGAGTTTGTCGTTACTGGGATGCTTCACTGACACAAAAATAATCAAATCATATATGCTCTTAAGTTGCTTTCACCGAAGACCAAAGTAGAAGGATGGAAGAAGTTGAAAAAATAAAATCGATGAGTGCTCTCATCTCTGCTTTTATGTAATTTTCTCCTGCCTCAGTGAATGTAACATGGAAATAATTATTCCAGTAGAGATAACAAGAAACAGTTTTAAACTGCTCACCTGTCCCCAGTATTGACTGCTAATGAGACATGATTCCAAATAACCAGGAATAAGTAACTTTCTGGGCAAAAAAACTTGACGTTTTTTGAAGTGAGTCAGTGATATCCCTTGAATCACAATCCAACAGTAAATTACATGGAAATCTGAGACAATTATTTTATTTATTTATTGTCTATACGATCATTTATTTACAAGGAGTCATACTATTTTGTTCAGTAGATTTGCCGGAGAAAGTTGCAAACTTTTACTTAACCATTATATATTTTATGAAAAATTCACTGAATCATTTAATATCTGTTGAAATATTTATGTCAAAAACATTCATCAGATTTCCTAACATGAAATAAATAATTATTAAAAACTTGCAAAAACGTATACTTATTATGCATAAGTTGACTAATTTTCAAATAAGCGAAAAAGTATTACCCCTGCAAAAAATATTTGTTTAACTGCCAATTAAAAAATATTTAACTTATTGTTGTGCAGCCTTTTTGATTATTCGTAAATGAATAATTTATTTCTTACAAGTTATAATAATTACGCCACCTCACAATATGCTTGAAAGCTATCCCAAATTATTTGGAATACCCCGTTAATAACTTAATAATACATCAATTCATTGTATTCCCTCAATAATATTATTCATACTATGCATTACCCTAACTTGCTTTCTTCTTGTACGGGAAGCTCATGATTTTACTAAAGAATGTTATAAGGTTTATACTACAGTGAATGTACTTGAATAATGCTTAACGTCATAGATAATATAATTTATATATTTATATATATTATATATATAACTAGGTGCCAGAAATTTACTACGTAAATATTAGGATACCTATTTCCTTTTACATCAAAATGAAGAATTGTGTGGGTTATCGTAAAAATGAGTAGGTCATATTTACTATA
>JAHZNA010005202.1:0-10090 GCA_027743935.1 Sinodicranocentrus sp. ZH6 | reverse complement strand
TCGCAGAGAACTTTTTACCTATTAAATGGGCCACATATAACCGTGTCACCTATACACGGTCCGAAACCCGATGGAAAACGCTCTAAAAGCTAAGGAGTCGACTACGGACATTTTTTGAGATATGTGATGATGAGTCAAAATTCAGGTACTTTCCAGTGTGACTTGCTTTTCGATATACGGTTTTTTGAAGTGTCCCATCTTCATTCTTCGCAATTAAAATGTCTAAAAATGCAATTTTATTGTCATTTTCCAATTCCAAAGTAAATTTGAGACTGGTGTGGTTGATTGACGACAGAATTTTGTCTACTTCAGTGTCCTTTACAAAGGCTAGTGAGTCATCTACGTAGCGGCAGTGAAAGCTTATGTAAGTTTAGTTAGTAAGTAAGTTATTAAGTAAGTTAGTTAGTAAAGTAGTTATGAAACAACAAACCGTCACAAAACATCGAAAACTCAGCAATTTTGGCATCATGCTGGAATTATATTACCTGAACAACCAATTAAGTTTCTCACAAATGTGGACTTTGCACCGCAGTAAAAATTACCAGCGGTTGGAAAACGACATGGGTGTAATTTCATTATTAATTAGTTTAACTAGCCATTTCAATTTTGGCGTAGAAGTTCCTTCAAAATAGACACTCGTTAGCGAAAACAATACCAACTTGCAAGAGTATAGAACATTCATCAACTTAATTTATTGATTTAAGACGGACATAATATTATATTTATATAGTATCCTACATAATGACTATGGCGCAATATTTTTTCGTCGAATAATTGAATAATTAAATTAATGGCAGAAGGCAGAAGGGGAGCGAAAATATAAACTAGTTATTGGCACCACTTCACTGATGTAAAACGAGTATAAAAGGGGAACGAATTCAAGCATCGTCGTCATTCGTTTTTCCAAAAGGTCTTCAACGTCACCTGCATGAGTCTGGTTCACCTGTAACTCCTAAAAAAATTCCATTCGATCTATTTTCCAGTTCCATAGTGGAAGTGGTCTTTTATCGAAAGATGGTTAGCGCAAGTAGAATAGCATGCTGTGTTGTGGCATCAACTATGATTGTGTTGGGCGTATTTGGTAAGATAAAGTCTTTTTTAATACATTTGTAATAAGATATATTTCTAGAAACTAATCTTCTTGATATTTTTTGTCTATAGCTTGTGCAATCTATTTGACGCTGGATCTTGCAGCAGATTTTGCCTCCGAAAGACGCACAAAATACATTTTCGACATTCCAGACTGTCCCGATTTCCTTGAGCCTTGTTGGCAGCGTTGTCACTCATCTCTGGGTCCAGGGACTATAGCGAAGTGTGTGCCAACTACGACTGGAAAGTGCATGTGCACCCTTCCGTTGAGGCGTAGTAGTTTTCTCCTATTTTAAACTAAAGGAGGACCGAGCAGATTGTAGATTTTGCTGAATTTGTCAGTAGCATTATGAAAATGTACAAAATAAAAGTTTTCAAAATTTAAGTTATTTCACTTATACGAGTATAAACAATTACGCTTTATTGAGCATCACCCCTTGGTCACATCTGTTTTAGCTTTCCACCCTGCGACATCTTTTATCTACTGACAAGGCGAATCCAACATCATGCAAAAGTGCAGCTCTAGAGGAAAAAAACATTTCAGAATATTATCCTACTCATATCACAAGCTACCAAGCTTCGAGCACTGGGAAAAGCATGAGCCCTTCATTTACTTGCTAGCACTCCATCTAATTCCTGGTTTTTGGCAGTTTAACTCTTTTAATTAGAAATCCACCATCTCAAGCATCCTCATTTAAATCGTAACATTTACACAAGGAATAAATTAACCTCCAGATATGCTAGAGTTTTCTTTATAAAGTTTTACTTCCCACTTGCAACCTTGCAAGCTAAATCGTAAAAATACTTCTTGCCATCTTACCTCTCTCTTGAACAATCTTGTCTCACCCTCATTCACTACTTATTTCTCTAATCGTAAGTCCTTCCAATTTCCAACTAACCACCGTTAACAATTTTTTTCCCTTCCTCAAATCTTGAGATTACCCCGATATCCCTTTGTATAACCTTTACAGTGTGTGTAAACATTTGAATATCATGTATTCATGTACACAATTGAATAATCTTATATATTTTTAGTATGAACATACATATGCTTGTCTTGTAAAATAAACGTTTTTTTACAGGAGGTCGAATCGTTGTAAGCTAATCTATTTTCAAAACTGTTCCAGTTTTACATGCCGACGTTTTAGTTGTAAAGAACTGCCATGATCGTAATATGAGCATCGATAGTTTTGTTGTTTTTGGCGTATTTCTTTTTCATTCTCATCATGAAACGAATTTTTGTGCGCAAAGTGAAGATCTAGAATAAAGGAAAGAGGAAAGTTTTGGATTTTTTCTCCATTTTCAGCTTCCCAATTTCGAAACTCTTCACATGAGAAAGAAAGACTAGCTCATTTTTTGCTCCCGGTGAAATCGCTACTTGAAGACATTAGCACGTACGTAGAGGATTATGGATATGGCTGTTAAAAGTTGATGTTTATTAGAAGCATTTTTTCCTCTTTTCTCTCTCCTCTCATTCGGGATGGATTGTGAAAACTTTATTTTTTTACCCATTTTTCCTTCAAGCCCATCCTAGGTTTCTTTCTCTAGAATTAATTGCAATTCTGAAGATACCATGTAGCTCCCAACTTTTACCAAGACTTCTCCAAAATTTCTTCCTCCAGTCGAGTTTGTTTTTTATAGCTTACACACACTAGCCTCGGTGAATATTAGAGAAATAATTTTAAATTCGACAGAGACGATCTTTCTCCAGATGCTTTTCAAGAAACTACCCTCATTACCATCATCATTCCCTTGCAAATTGAAAAATGGCTGGGGCAAAAGTTTTCTTTAAAAAAATGCATGTGTCCATCCTCCAATTTTTTTTCTCGGTTAATCTCTCATTTCCAAGTGAGCGGTTCTCACGTCATGCCCACTAGAAATGTATCACTTTCCAAAAAAGTACACAACTATTAGCCTTCTTGTGAATGAATGACTGACAAACATGAAAATTCTTTTTACCCCTCTGAGAATTTGAAGTAAGACACTTAAACTAGTTTCTTCTTGACATGATCCTCTCCCCAAATATGGTAAGAAGAGGAGGACTGACTGGGAAAAAAAAGTTTTCACTCTCTGACATGATCACTCCTGCTAATCCTCACATACACACATTCTCTCTATCTCTCTCTCTCTGACATTCCGCAGTTTTTTTATCTTGTTCTCTCTCACTTTACATTGGAGATGCTCTCTAGTGAAAAAAAAAATGTTCCAGCTTTCATCATCCTTCCCTACGATGACGGTTGGCTGCATTCCATCATCTTCGTTAAGTTCCCTATGCCTGGCTGACTAGTAAACGAGGGGAACCGCACACATTGAAACTAAAGTTGAAACATTAGCTGAATCCAGAGGAGAGAAGAAATTTCTACTTAAAAAATATATATCTGTAAAAAACCATGAAGAATGGAACAAGTCGAAAAGAAAAATTGTTGGGAAGTGAGAGCTTCTCGAATTTTTTTCTCTCCTCCACATTACACTTCTACCCTGGATTAGAAAATAGAAAAGAAGCTGGGGAAGTGAAGCTGACTGGAAAAAAGAGAGATATTAGCCACACAAACTATTTACGCTAGAGTTAGAAGAGAATGCGAGAACAAGAAGTGAGATAAGTGGGAGATAAGTGAATTTTTCCACTTGGTTACCAAACTTCTCATACATTTCTAATAAAGTTATCTCCAGGGCCAAAGTTTCTCTGTGGTGGGGGGCAACAGCAATAGGAAAGTTAAACCCGAGTGGGAACTGAGGAGGAAGAGAACTCGATTTTTTTTTGTACAAGCATGTGTATGTGTGATGATGATCATGATGATCACTGGCAACTTTCACCATCCTCACTTACTTATGGTTGCTAGAGGAGAAGAAAAATGTTTAAAAAAGCGGGAGAAAATGAGAACATTCTTTTGTTTTTTCTTCTCTCTATGAAATTATCCAGTCAGGGAAATCCACTGGATTACATGGTACAGCTGTCATGTTAGCGCATAACTTGTCAGCATACAATTCTTCGTGATGTATTACGACTCGTGATAAAAATCAGAGGGAAAGATCTGTCTTGATGAAAGTGACACTGTGACGGGGAAGGATTGTAATATAAAAAATCCTGTCACTCAATTTCCCTCCATGAAAGCTACTCTAATTTAGGGTGAGTGACAAAAATATTTTAAAAAATAAGCCGAGAGAGCAGGAGAAAGTTTAGAGTATTTAGACACATATTATGCCTCGCTCCTTTCTCCAGAGTCAAGGTGACTGGAGTGAGGATGATGAACGAGGTAAAACTAGGCTAAGAAGGGAAATGAGTGGGAAGGAGGGAGAAATACTGGGCATCCAACCCATTCCATGTTTATATCAGTCCCATTCTCTCAAGCCCAACCTGATTTATCAACAAGAGAAAGAGGAAAATCAGGACGTAATAAATTTTCCCAAAATACAAAACAAAAGGTGAAAATCCTTACTACCCTTATTCCCCAAAAGTTTCCAGAGGTGGGAGTGTATAAGGAGGAGATGAGAATTGTCTTTTTTCCAAGGAAAACAAATGAATCTACAAATCTTCCAAGTCATCCTCAAACCATCACCTGGAGAATGAATGGGGGAGTTTTAAAACAAAAAAAATTGAGATATTATTTCCTTCAAGGAGGGAGGTGGAGGAAGAAGAAGAATAGCAACAAAAGGAAAAGGCGAGTCAGCCCTTTTTAGCAAATTGGCTGTGGAAAGATAATACACTTGTGGGAAGCTTTTTCTCCTTATATTTTTCCCAAATTTAGAAGGCGGACAGGGGATGGGTGGCAGTTGGCTTTTTCATTTTCCACTAGAAACTCTCTTTCTCCTTTAAAAGAAATGGAAAGGACAATGAAACGGGAAAGATGAGTGTAATCCAAAGATATTATATCAGCGGCTGGGGCCCTTTTCCAGAAATAGGACCTTTTACCATTTACACTTGAGAGAGAAAGCACAGACAGATAAATACAATAGGGACATTTTTCCTAGTGAAATAAAATCAGAGGAGGAAGCAGACTAAATATATTTTATTCTAGTTATCATTTAAAATATATAAAAACACTGGAGAATATAACACACTCAAGAGAAATAGCAAGGGTTTTTTTTTCTCTGGAAAAGAAAGCATTTTTCCATTTTCTCCAACAGATGTAGCTCCCTCACTTACCCACTCTTGAGGAGAGTTACGCAGGGAGAAAAACCGTAGCAGTGAGTAGAGTTTGGAAAATGCACAAGGTTGTGGAGGTTTTCGTATGATTTTACATTGTGTAAATACCCCTACTTTTTGACTCGTTTTGCCACTACTCTAGCTCCATCCACCCATATCGTGTCTTGTTCCAGCTCTCTTGGAACAAATTGCATTGGCTCGTTGACGGCCCAGCTTACTTTCGCTGGGAAAGGGAGAGAGTGAGGACGGAGGGATCTGGAGGGTTTAAACAGCTTATTCCACCGTCTGCCACTGTTACACTTCAGCCAGGGTTGCTGAGCTGAACAGCAGTCTAGCACGAGCATATCCATTTTTTGTTGGATGGAGAGAGAAAAAACACGTGTAAATCACTGGAGCTTAGAGGATCGTATCACAACGAGTGAAACCTCTACCACAAAACTAAAGTTGTGATAATGAGGAGGATGATCAGCTTTGTTGTTCTTTGAGGAAATTCCTAATTCAAGTTTTTCGTGTATTTTACGGAAATTCCAGATAAAATTACGCATTTTATGTGAAAAAGAAAAGAGAAAAGGGGCAAAGTCGATTTTTGCTGTTTCCTCAATTCGAGATCCTTTGGTGGAGAGGTAGAGGGAAAAACTGAGATTTAAACTGTGCCCGTGAAAATCCTCCTTGGTTGTCAAACATTTCCACTTGAATTAGCTTTATTTGTCGGGAAAAATATTTCCAAGACATAAACACAGTCTCAAACAAGAATAAAAAGTGACTCTGTAAAGTTGATCTGTTATTGGGTTGAAGGAAAAAAGACTAAAGTTGTTCTTACTATTGGAAAAAGTCGAGGAGGTACACTCAAGTGGAAAAGTTTTTACGAGTGGGATATTGCAAGAGAAAATGGGAATGTCAGCAAGGTGAAAAGAGTGAGTCAAGTTGCCCCAGGAACTATCAACCCTGTAACCGCTTTCCTCCACAAATTTCATTATTATTCGAGATCTCCTGTTTTACTAAAGAAACTCATAGAAACTTACCTCAAGGAGGAGTCTCCTATCTAAAAAAAAATCTTCAAAATATAATCCCATTCTTTGACCCAGATCTACAAGTTGAAATTTTTTATCTTTACAATCTCTCTATGTATTTTATGCAGTCGGTCTCGAAAAAATGAATAAACTGCACAAGATACAATCCTAAAAGTTGGCTCACCGCTAATGAGAAAATACCTGAGGACATTTTTCTTCCTAACTCGACAATCTTTTTTCTTCTTCTCTGTTCCCCATCCCTGCATCTAGTATTGTGAGAAGGTTAAGGTAACTTTACAAAGGGAGTGGAGAGAGAGAGAGGAGAAAAGCGAGTGAAACATTTTCCACGTCTTTTAAACTTTACAAAAATATGGCGGGAGTTTGACAAGGGAAAAATTCGAAACAAGATGAAACGAGAGGATTCTTCATAAATATAAATTGATTCTTAAAGGGGAAAAATGAAATAAAAAAGGGAATCTCTGCAGTTCTGCAAGACCTCCATCTTTTCCGGATTGGAGAACAAAGAAAAGAAAAGAATATTCATTTTTTCTCTCAAATCTCCAGTGACTCCAAACACACAAGGAGGACAACGGACTTGGTCTTTTTATAATGGGAACTCAAATCTAAAGTTATTTTCATGAGGAAAGTCAATCGTAATATTTGTAAAAAGAAGAATAAAATTCCGCAAGGGAGTTTGCTCACCGATGTAATCATCATCGTCACATTCTTTATTACATAACGACCTTATTTTCTTCCCCCAACAGGATATTATTTCCTTGTGTATACATGTGTTGCATTTTTTGCCTTCAACTGCTCACCTGGCAGATGCTAGAGTTGCCTAAAGAGAAATGAATATTCTCCTCACAAACCCTTCTTCCAGGTCACTGAGCGTAATAATAAGGCGCCCAGCTACAGTGCTACCCTTTCTAATCATAACAATGTGAAAAAGAAGAAAACGAATTTCCCTAAAGAGAAAAACAAGAAAGAAGAGAAGGAAACGAGTAAAACGAATAATATCTGAGCAGGATGGAAACCGTACAATGCGCAATGAGCTACTTCCGCAAAAGATGTGGTGCACAAGTGAAAACAATATACTCAGAATCCCCTCTAGCTTGACTGGGGCAAGGTGAACAATTGTCTTCAAAGTAGATTTCACTTTTCCCTTCCATTTCCTCTCAACAAAACTGAAAAAAGCAAGCCCTGAAATATAACAGTATATGTTTCTCTAGTCCTTCTTGCCAACTAATTCCTGAGTAAAAAAACATACTTAAAATGATTTTCCTGGAGGGATGATGAGCTTCCAGATACAAAGTGGGATTATGTCGGGTGACCGTGGTGCAAGTGGACGGCCCAGTTGCACTTTCTTTCAGAGAGGAAGAGCCCGCTCATCTTGGACTAGTTGGAGTAGTGGAATCAGCCTCCGAGCCTACCTCACCCTTTTACTCCTTCTACTCCACCAAAAAGGTAAGTGAACTTGTAAAAATAACAAAAGACCTTCCGCTTTTATCATGCGACCTCATCTTTAGCATCTATTTTGGAATAGTTAGCATAATGAAGATGAAACTCAAAAGGGCTAAAGTTGAAGGAAAATGGTTAAAAAGAAGGAGATTCTCTTTTGAGAAAAAAGATCAAGGTAGCTCTCATCATCCATCTTGTTTCCTTCAAATTTTTGAAAAAAAAGAAAAGAAAAGAATACAAGGTCAAAATAGAATGCAAATCTTTTTTCCACGTATTTCCTCAAGCAATTACATTTGTAAATTCCTTCTCCCCACTTGACAATAACTGTTTCCCTTCAAAATTCAAATTTACCCTGGATCAACTATTTTATCCTAGTGAAAAATCCTTGTTTCCTCCAATTGTTTCAAATGATGTATATTCCCCCATATAAAAATATCATTATTTTTCATGTATCATTACAACTTTGCGCTTACATGATCCCTCAATAATCATCACCTTTTGGAAAATTACCTTTCTCTCTTGGATTTCACACTATATTCCTCTACAACTCTTGAAATTATATGATTTACGTGGGATAAAAAGCTCGAGGAAAAAACTCCTGTGTGATGTGTTTGCCGTTTGGAAAATTCTGGGGATGTTTTACAATGTGAATATGTAAATTCCAAACTAATCCCTCAAGATCCCTTTACTAGATTAGGAAGATCTCTACAATATTTCCACCCTTTTGAAGTACAAGTTTGAACAAAATATGATTATATGTTTTATCATTACAAAAGTATAAATCTGGGAAAGTCCTCAACTCACTGAAATCCTTAAAACTTCTCTTCCAATTTCGGTGACATAAGCTTGAAACTGAAAAAAAACAGGATGCCGACGACGATTATCTCGGTGATCAGTTTAGATTCAAAAGGAAATGCAATGGATGCAGGGGAAGAAAATGCGGTATTTTTTTGTCATTTTTAGAGATCCTACTGCAATATTCTGAGAGTTCCCATTTTTTCATGGAGAATAGACTCCTTCACTTTTTTGCATTTTGCATCTTTCCTCGTGATGGGCTTATTTTCCAAAAAAAGACAGTGAGACTCGAGGGATAGCTTTCAGATAAAATAGAGATTCTCTGTTGTGAAGTGAAAGCCGAGTTAGTTTGGCTGGTGGAGGGGCGCAACTTCATTTTCATGTTTTTTAACCACCGACCCAAAAAAACAAGCTTTCTTTTCTTTTCCCTTCCTCTCTTTTTCTTTATCTAGGAGGGTGATATAAACAGAGTAAAAAGAATCTTAACTCTTCATCTTTCCTCACTCGAGGAATTTATCTTGGGAAAAGATATAATGTAATGGAATGGAATGCAGAAAAAGGGAATAAAATGGGTTGAAAAACAGAATCTCTAACTTGGCCCGCCACTCTGGCTCCATTGTCGGGAAAGGGAAAAAAACATAAAATGGGAGTATCACATTTGCTCCTATTTTTTTGTGAAAACAAGGCTTTTTTTTATAGAATAATATGGGTATTTAGAGAGAAAAAGTGCATCTTTACCGAGAGGGTTACCAGAGGGAGCTGTTGTTTAGGAAGATGATCCCTAAATGGGTAATATTTGTGAGGATAAGGGTTTTTAGGGGAGCATGAAGAAAAGTGTAATTACTCTAAACAATTTTTTTCCAAGGGGGAGAGAGTAGCTCATTCAAAAGTGGGAAATAGACTCTATCCCCAATAACGATAACCATTTCCGTTCCCACTGGCAAAAGACTGTGTGCGGTATGTATTTTTTAGAGAAAATGGTTAAGGAACGGTTGTAAGTTGAGGGATTTTGGAATGTAAGAGGATAACCCTTATTGGTTTATTTTGTGCGTAAAAAAATAATGGAGTCTAGAATTGTAAAACAAGTTGCCAATTTCTGACTAACTTGAATCCACTCAAGAGTTCCCTGTTCCCTTGTGAAATCTAGGTCATGGACAAAAATAGCTGATAAATGGAAACTTGTTCCTGCTCTTAGTTTTTTTTACCATTGGCTTTGTAATCACTGAGGAAAAATCAGTTTTATTTCTTGATGAGATCCCTCTCCAGGTTTGGAGGGATGTGTGCCAAAGGTAAATTATCAAATAGTCTGTGTTTGTTTACCCATGACCAGTAGCCAGGTTCATTATCGATTTTGAAGATGGAAATTGTATACAATGTCCACTCCAGGGATTCCCAGTTACCATCATGCTCGTTATCCTTGCTCTCCACTGAAAATAAATAAAAAGGTTACTGCCCGATTGGACTACAAGGTTGCTAGATATATATAGACTTAAATATTATCTGCGGACGAAGGGAAGATCCTGCGGACATTTTGGTAGAAATTATTTGCGGACTACAAATTTGTCTAAAAAATGTCTAAAAATAGAAAAGTATA